>JAKRZM010000999.1:1957176-1967578 GCA_036379175.1 Heliconius cydno galanthus
TATCATTGTGCCGATAGTGGTTTCGGTTAACGGTTTAATAGCGAAAAGCCTCGACCAACACCTTAAGAGGCTATCGCTTAGCTGTTGGATCAAGAACCGGATACAGAAGGCAGTAATACTTGAGACGGCACGTATTGTGCGGAGGTTCCTCTCTCTGGAGCCCTAGCCACCGATGGCTTGGACCCTTGTCCCGCCCTCGGAAGTGTGGTTTTTTATATTTTTAAATGTATCTTTTTTATAATAATTTATATTTAAAAATGTAAAATTGATTCGCTTATTTAATAAAAGTATATTCTATATAGTTATGTTATAGTCGGTGTAAGTTAGGCACGAAATGTATTTTTATATGTTTTTACTTTTTTATTGAGAATTACTTTTAGGTAATTTTATATATATTTTTGTATGTAGCTGCTATAGTATTTTTCATTTAAAATTTAAAACCTTCCAATGCAAAATTAAAAACTTCACATCAAGAGATTGAAAAGAAAGTTTAAGTGGAACAAAATGACTGTTTGACATTTATGTATTATCTCGCTTAATTGCACTTTTCTTTGTATAAGTAGCTTTATCTTAACAATTATAACGAATGAAAGTATCCCTTTGTTCGTAAGATATTTTATTCATACTGTTTACAGAAGGCGTGGGATTGCTTTTAAACCTGACCCACTTTTGTAGGGTTTTACTTTTTATAAAAAACGATCGTTATCTGAAACTTAAGTTTCGCGTGATTATTATGTACGTTTAGTTAAATTGAAACATAATTTATATTGTAAATGTACTTAGATTTCTTTTTATTTGACAACTTTATGCTATGGGTTCTGGCATTGAACGAAATGTTTCTATGTCGGCAAAAAGTAATCATTACAATAAATTAAATGCTGTGAGATTAGGTTCGATTTACCTCGAAATTAAAAAAATATATATTTTAAATATTTTTTGGAATGCTATTGTTCGAAATCGAATCGAAATAATATATAAATTAAAAGAAACGGTCGCCCATTCGAGGAACCGCAAGCCACGTTCCTGGACGGAAGAATTAAAATATAAAAATAAAAATAAAGCCTGATAATAAAAATAAAAACCTATAAAAAAAACTTATAATTAAAAACACATCACTCCTACTTAATTTCAGTAACACACATTGAATAGCTTTAAAAAATATGTTACGCGTAGAAAGTAAGCTAACGTGAATGGGGTACTTTATGCAAGGGGGCAACATGGCGGCCCCGCCAGGGATGGCGTTGACCCCGTCAAGTGTTGCGAAAGGTTTTCTTTCGTGAACTGGAATGCTGATCTCGTTTTCATATTCGTAATTACATATATTTTTATGTACGAGTTTGGCTAAGTAATTAGCTTTTATTTTTTTTAAGTCATTGTTTGTTTTTTTTAATTAGCATATAATAATGGTAATGAGCGTATTGTCGTCTGTGTGATTAAATAATTTAATAGAATTAATTAATTTTTTTTGGCCTGTATCTAATCAGAAAATTTTAAATACAACTGACAAGTCTATATTTTTTATATTTGTTAGCTATTTATTTATTTTGATTTCTTTTAGCGTCATATAGCAGGCTAGGCAAAGGAACCTGGGAACCTAGTGTTAAGACTTCCACTTCCATTAAGACTTTTCCGTTCCCCACTTTCGTTGCGTGTTAAGTGGCGTAATTCAACACCAGAGCGAAGAAAAGAAAATATTAAACATTTTATTTCCTCGAGTGGGAACCGAACCTACAACGTGTCGAGTTTACAGTCACACGTTTGCGCCCCTGCGACTGGCCTCTATAATTACATTGTCAATAAAGAACTTGATCGGATTTTCTTTCACTTTCCACATACATCTTACTTGTTCTTAGAATCATCTACGAGTAATCTAATAATAGCACATACAACATATAAATAAAATTAGTCATATACAAAATACTGTTTACTATTAGTAGTATTTAAACAATCCTGACATTTTTTTTCCCGTCAAATTTCTGAAAAAGAAAATCAATTTTCTACTTATTTTAGAAGCTAGATTTTGGGTTATTAGATAGCGTACGTAACCCTTACGTACGCTATCTAATAACCCAAAATCTAGTTTAACGCGTACTTTGTTTAACGGTAGAAAAAAAAAATTAAAAGAGTTACTGACAGAAAGAACAAATATTGAATCCACAACGAAAAAAGCCACGCTATCATGAAATTTAAGGCTTATAGAAAACTAAAATATTTGTAGTAAATAATCATACATTTGTATATAATGTAAAGTAAAAAGGAAATGTTTTATTTCACCATCCACAAGTTAGATGGCGCCACGTACCCGTTTCATTGATCCGCCGAAAATAGTACGCCCGGTTACGCAACGCGCCATTCAGCACAGCCTTTAATTTTTTATCTGTTACACTTAATGCTTATGCTTGCTCTACACACACATGTATAGTTTGGGTTTTTTAATCTATATTTATATTTGAAAATCGATTTTTTATCTGTATAGTGACAGTTTGAATGTATAATATTTTATTATTCTTTTTTTTATATTTATTACTGAGGTTCAAAAAGTTGTAATAAGATTTTGTATCTAGAAATTTCTGTCAGAAAATAAAGTTGAAAATGTTACTTTTAAGTAAATTATATTTTTATATGAATGGATTATTTCCATATTGTGTCGAGTAAGACGCTACGTTACGCCCATTCCTTTGATAAATAGGTCAGGCATTAGATGTGTTTGTTAAAATAAATGGTCTTCTTATTTGTCTTTATCTCTCTCCCGTCATGACGTAATTCAAATGTTTAATGCAATGTCTGGGTACAAGAGGTTTTGAGTTTAAATCTCATATAACATCTTCAATATTTAAGTAAAGTAACGATTATTATGTTAATTCCTTAACGCAATGATAAAAATGATAATATCATATTTTTTTTAGCTTAACGCTGTAACCCTCACATAGCCAGGGGGAACATGGGAACCTAGTATTAAGACACTCTGTCTCTATTAACACACTTCCGTTTCCCACTTTCCGCCGAATTCTGGCGGCATTGCGTGTTGAGTGGCGGAATTCAACGCTGCGCTTTGCCTCGTTAAAAGAGCGAAAAATTATTAATATAATATAATTATAAATAATAAAAAATACTGTTATAATAAAGTATTTATGTATATTTAATGTACGTTTTATAGGAACGAACAAATAACTATTTATAGATTTTACTATTACCAATAAAGTGCCCACTAAATAATTATTGGGGCTAAAATAATTGCTACGTATAGGGGAGTCTTTATATAGGTAATTATTGTAATCGAACGTTTATCGTATCTATTATATATTTACAATATTACCGTAGTATTAATTAACTTTGATATGTTTTTTAATAGATAAGTACAGATCTAGATCTAGTGGGCCAGTGTGTGACTGTAAATAAAATTTTTACAAGTACGACCCCCACTTGAAGGATTTTTTTTTTATTTCCCCATCTTAGTAAAAAAAGTGGGGTCGAGCTGAGTATCACCATTCAACAGTGTCTATCCTGCTATACGAAACTACCCTATATTCTATAAATGATTTATTATAAACCGTTAAATCTAAGAAGTAAAAATAAAAAATGAATCACGTCTAGTTCTCAATGTAAGTATGACACCGTCGGAAGTGTTTATTAATATTATAATTCTGCGGGTTGCAACGCCCCGCTGTAATTACTAAAATTAGATTACGGTTGATCTGTTAGGTGACGTCTACAAAGAGTGCATGGTTGTGAAATTATTTATTTATTATTTATTGTATTACATATATAATAAATAAATATTCAATAATATACTGAAGTTCCTTGCCTTGCATTATACATAAAATCTTGTTTATGACTTTACACAACAAATAGAAAAACGTTCATAATTCTCTAAGCAAGCTAAATTTGAAGAAATAATACAAATAATAATATAAATATGTACATAAGTGATTCTTAAATTACAATTAAAGTGATTTCAGGACTGTCGTAAGTGCTATAATACAATTGATACAGTGTTTTAGTTATTAATGGGAGCAAGCCTAATTTTAAATATACAAATAACATTTAAACACCTAACAACAAACTTAGCTACATACATTTAAAATAACAAAATATGACAGTTTACTTAATTATAATTATATTTAAAATATATATTTTAAACGCATTTAGTATACAAGTTAAGACGACATTAATTTAAGAAGTTACCAGTCAAATTAATCTTGTTTAAAATATCATCTTTTACATAATATGTACTAAGCTTTACGGTGGAGGATCTCGTCCAAAGTGAAAAGTAGTTTAAAAGCGCTCGCTCATTGCTGAAGTAATGCAATCTGGAACCTAAGAATAGTCTAGACGTTTGCCTTTCATTTCATTTGGACTGAAAAGCGTGAAAGGATATTTTAATTTAGATATTTTTTTCTGTTAGATTTTTAATATTTAATGTTACTTTTTTATTAGAATATACTGTACCTATATATTTTTATATATCCGTTCTAATGAAGATCTATCACCATGTGTATCTTGCTACCATCGCGGCAAAACTCGTCGTTATCGTAATACGACGATGTTATTTTATTTTACTTTAGAAGCCTTGTAATCATAGTGTTTTTAGGTGATGAATGGACACTGGGCACAAAAATGGTCACCAAATTGGAAACGGAGAGTCTCA
Source organism: Heliconius cydno galanthus (assembly GCA_036379175.1). Classification (NCBI taxonomy): domain Eukaryota; kingdom Metazoa; phylum Arthropoda; class Insecta; order Lepidoptera; family Nymphalidae; genus Heliconius; species Heliconius cydno. The sequence continues at coordinate 1,961,825 of JAKRZM010000999.1, forward strand.
ATACTACGGTTTCTACGCTACGGTCTCTAAGCTATAAAAAAAGAGTTAACAACACTCTTAAAAATAGTATTATGATAAAATTTATGTAATATTTACAAAAAATAACAATAAAAATGTGTCATTTAAAAAAAGTACTATATTTTTAAGATGAAACCCAGTTGAATGACCCGTATGAAAGATGAAATTCTAGGTTAAAAACTACCCTTTGTCTTGTCTAAGTGTCTGAATGTAGAATATTTTGGGTGAAATTTTACAAACGACCAGCTAACGTCCTCATTTGCTTACTTCAATAACGGAATGAGCCATTTGTACTCCTTACCTATTCATATCTTAGAATAATTTTAGTATATATTTTACATTTTTATAAAATATTATTATAACTTTAATTTAAGAAATTATTATATATGTATTTGCCTCCGAATTTTCTCTGGTCAAGCTCAATAATAATTGATTCCCCGGAGTGGGGATCGAACCCACAATTGTCACGTTACACACACTCTTGTGCCCCTGAGCTATGAGTTCCACCTACTAATATTTCTCATATTAATTTTAACTAATCTCTAGAGCCAATTATAAAAAAATCTAACTACTATCTTAAAATATCCAAACATAGCTATATCTCATTCAATCATAATGATAATAACATTACAATGCTACATCCCTCTAAGCAAAATTTACATTTTCGCAGCACCATTTCAAAGAACCGTCAGACCAAATTGGAGATACAGATCGTCTATGTCACCAAGATGAGACCTAAATAAGATATATATTAAGTATGTACTTTAAACTCTAAACACGTCTCGTTCGAACGGGAATCTTGGAGCGACGTTGACTGGAGAGACTAGAGATATTGTATTTTGTAACGAAATTTTGACAGAATATACAAGGATTTACATTTTAAATTTTATTTAGAGTGTCGTCAGATAAACGATGACGACGACGGGAGACGTTGAGGGCGTCGTGTACCAGTCTTTGAACAGTGGAAAAGTGTAATTGCAATGGCTATGTGTTCGATCTCCATTTGGGCAAATGATTATATATATTTATTTTCACTTTTGCGTTTCAAAAGCATGGCGTTGAGTTTTGTCACTCAATACGCTTGAAATTGGGGCGGACTTTCACTGGTATGCGCGGAAAAGCATGAAGCTGCTTTTTTTATAAGATAAACAAACTATACTTATTTAGAAAACGTATAAAAATTTGAACGTAGTGGGATTTGTATCCGCCCGCTATGTTCAATTTGAATTTGGTGTGAGACTCCACACAGTCCATTCCTAGCTTTTAGTTCAAATTGTGGCGGTACTCAACGCCGTGCTTTGTTATCTTACAAGAGCCTGGACATTATTAATATTTCATTCCCTTAAGCAGGAATCGATAAAGATATTTTTATTTACACATGAAAAGGTTCGCTGTTAGAAAATATTCTTAGCGTTGAACTTTTATGCACTTTGTGTTTTTCTTAATAGTGTACAATGAAAAATAAATAAAAAATGGGGTCACCAAACTTTGTAAAGATCACGTAAAGAAAGAAAGATGTTGGAAAGCGACAGATGTACCCAACTCGTAGCATTCTTCATTCCGTTTTTCACCTACACTCGCGTAGGCGTTAAATGGGACGAAACGACATACTCTTTGGAATTTACCTAGGTACTATTAAATTTACGTAGATGTATCGTGTACCTATTAAGAATTCAAGACAATTTGAAATGAAACCCTTTATTCGGATTAATTGCGCATACTTAAGTATTATATATATTTTTTGAATCAAATAGAGGTCTATGCGATCTTAATCCGGTTAAACTTTTATTTAAAATATGTAAAAAATGAGGAAATTAAATATCTCTCTAATTACTCTAGACATTATCGTTTTAAGGGTTATTTTATTATTTAATTTTACTTTTTTTTATCTTTTCTAAAATGTTCAAAATGGAATATAATGAATGCGAACGAAAGATAAAAATTAAATTAACAAGAGAAAAGGAAATATACCTACTACCTTATACGTATTTATCTTAATTACAAGTTATACATTACATCGGGGGCCTACAGTTAGATAATTATATAGTTAATCATATGGATCGAACCCATAACTGTCGCGTTACAGTCGTTTGTTCCGCTGCGCCACGACGAGAGACAAGATATTTTATTTTTATTATATATCGATGCCTCCAGTACTACGATATTGTGTGTTCCATAATGATTGATGGGGATTGATTGGGAACTTCAATACGAGTACGTTTTTTTTTTCAAATTAAGTATTTGTAATGTCTGACGAGGTCATCTCTGACAAAACCTTTAATAAATATTTCTTAATTGTATTCCACAGTACATTTATATCGCATTGTATAACAAGAATGAACGACAAGCATTTATAATTGCTAGTGAAAAGCTGTTTACTTTGTTTTTAGGAATATAAACAAAAACATTGTAAGGACAAATTAAATGCGTGTTTGTTTAGGCGGCGAGGCCCAGAGGCCGGCGCGACGTGGGCGTTGATATTTTCATTCGCTTTCATTAAAAGTTTAACATAATTCGTTATATTAGCTTAGGCTGTAGAATTCATGACTATATTCATATAATATATTAGTCGGGTGGTTTAGTGGTTCTGACGGTGAGGTAAGGAAACTTGGTAACGGCCATCGGGGCGCAGTGGTGGTTGTGGATTCGATTACCGCTCGAAGGATGAATTATTTTCATTTCCCTAGTCTGTTAAGACAAAGCAAGGCGTTGAGTTTCGCCATTCAACAAAAAGATAAAAGACGTAATGGCCCGAATTTCGGGTTAAAGTATAGGCAGAGAGGCGCGGGCAGAACGGAGGGTTAAAGCGTGAAATAAAAACAAAGATATGTATGCATATAAATATGTAGCATACGTAACTGTTATAAATAAATGGCAACGAACATGAGAAACGACGCGATTTATCGCTTTTCACGCAAAGCAAAAGTATATTGGTCCTTAAGTAGGGCAATCTAACGATACAATATAAAATCATTTATAGACTCGTAAAAAGTTATTGTCGCTATAAAAGTATCGACGCTAAACCAATTGTTCCATTTTAGTACTTACATATTCCTAATAAAATGTACCACAAAGTAGGTTTCATATAATTCATCAATTTTCAGCTGGAATCAGTGATTTTTCATTTCTTTAAAGTATTTGTTTATAATATAGTTGTATACCTATACTACAGATTGCATCTATTTTCAAGCACTTGTATGAAGTAGTTGATTCCCAATCGCTAGAATTAAATGAGATGAAATTGCGAGTTGAGTTCCGCCACTCAACACGCTGTCTCCAGAATTCGGCGGCATAATGTCTTAATTGTATAATGTCTTAATTTTTATTACCATTTCCCTCTATCAAATGGTCGTGAGAACCATCGCGTTGAAAATGTTTGTAACCGACCATTTAGTTATATAAAATGAATATTAAACAAACAGAACCAAAATACACCAGACACTGTCAGATCAGCTGTGTGCAAGTGGATATATATTTAGCAAGTCTGGCTCTAACTAATCTATATTCGTTCGGCATTGCATTGATCTGAATCATGTCTTATTTTTGTAATTATACGGGGTAAAGTGGGGAACGGAAGTGTGTTAATGAGAACGAAGTGTCTTTCCACGTTCCCCCTGCCTTCCTTGTGAAAGTGTGAAAGCTAAGTGTAGATTGAAATTGGTAATCATAAGTAAATAAATATATTATAAAGAAGGTACTAATTAAAAAAAACATTTTTTATTTAATTCCATTTTTATAAATTTACCTTGTAGGTACCTCGCTCTGTAATTATATAAATTTATTTACAACCTATAAAATATTATAGGAGTTGAATGTCTACGTACTATCGTGCTTCACCCTTTTCTTCTATGAAACGACTCTGAGTGATGTTTTAATTACATTCATTTTCATTAGTAAGCCAGCCTCATAAAGCGATATAGTTGAAAGGTTCTTATAGACATATAATAGGCAAATATACATTAATTGAGACCGTCGTGATGCAGCGGCATATCGTCTCACCGTAAACGCGACATTTACAGGTTCGATTCTCACTGTAAGAAACAAATTATAATTTCCTCGCTCCGATATCAATTGAAAACGCGGCGTTAAATTCCTATATCGTCTAGAAAATTGGGGGTGTGAGGAAAGGAGTCTTAACACTAGATTTTTATTACCTACCATGCTATATGCGGGATACGGCGTAAAGCTACAGCGTGAAAGCCCATAGTATGTAATTACATAACTCTAATTAGAATACATACGCGCAAACATTACACAAAACATCTGGCGCTCGAAACATCCAGTCTGTTCAATCGCAGCGAGTCAGAGCGATTCAATTAAACGAAGTACTTTGAGAGCGTGTACGTGCTCTTTTTGATCGTGACTGAAAAATCTATATAAAAGTTACTTTTTTTTGTTATTTATACCTAAGTGTATGCATATATTTGTCCATTCAAAACAAAAAAGCAGCCTATTTTTCCGCATAGCGAGGATGCACTCCGTTCTCCACTGACCATCCGATATTCGAGATATTGCGTGTTGAGTGGTAGCACTGGAATCGAATCGCCGACCATCGCATTTACAGTAAGACGCTGTGCCGCTCCATCACGACGGCCTCAGAATATTAATTTTTATGATCTATAACCGTTTATTCATCGGAGTATTGCACCTGTTACCTATATATTTCATAGAAACGACTGTTTCCAGGCCTTCTATATTTAAAAATTACCATAATAATACGTTAAAATTAAAAATATAATATTTACAGAATTGTTTTATAATACTAATGAGGACTGCAATTTAATTAAACAAAGCACTTAAAGCGTACTGTACGCTTTTGTTAACCTTTCCTGAGGCTCAAGTTGATACTTGATCGTACTTCATACTATATATACCAGACGCACTCGTGGCGCAGGGGCACAAAGGTGTGAACGCGACTGGTTGTGGGTTCGATCTCCACTCGACGAAATGAAATGTTTATTTAAATTTATATTTTTACTAGCGGCTTGCTCGCGGTTTCACCCGCGTGAACTATGTTATTATTAATTTCTGTCTCCATGACTACGTCCTAGTGACGTCTATGCAAAATTTGAGACTCCTAGCATTTGTAGTAACGAAGTTTCATACAAATTTTCGACCCCAAAAACAACCCCTTAGAAGTCGAATATTGCAAATTCCTATCTTAGCGTGCACCTACGTAACCTCCTCCTATAAGTAACTCCTATGCAAAATTTGAGGTTCCCAGCACTTGTAGTTTCTGAGATTTCGTGATGAGTGAGTGACCTTTCGATTTTATATATATAGATTTCTTCGTTCTACTTTAGTAAGTTCTACCACTTAACAAGCAATGGCCCCAGAATTCGGCGGAAAATAAGGAACGAAGTGTCTTAACGCTAAGTTCCCTCTGCCTAACCTGCAATTTGCGGGATCCAACGTGAAGCTAGTAAGTAGAAGCTATAATACTAAGTTCCCTCTGCTGACTCTGCAGTGTGCATGTCTGTGAACTTAGCAGAGCATTGTCCAGCAGATAAAAAAAAAATGGAGTTCTCTTCGCATGCACCTGAGTTCTATAGTTCCTGATAGGTTTTATAAATAGTTCTGTCGTTTTTACACCTGAAAAAGTTATGTAAAAAAATGATCTGCTAACTTCCCTTGGCAGATCATTTTTTTGCAAATAATAATCGGGGCGAGATCTGCACTCATAGGGATGAATAAAATAGTTCCTGATAATTTTTAACAATAGTTCTGTTAATTTCA
>JAKRZM010000999.1:1968311-2034366 GCA_036379175.1 Heliconius cydno galanthus
TTTTTACTCTTGTGCCATCTTTTACCAATATTTGTTTTAATTCTAGTAATCCAGATCATATTTTTGTATCCCATTTTCTTATGGTTTTGTACTTTTTCTAAATTATTTATTAATTTATATCAACAGTGAAAATTTTTCTTGACATGTTTGTTTGACGGTTGCTAGGGTTTTTTTTTTTTAATAGCATTAATTATTATTCTTAGTTATATAAGGGCTTTTAATTTTTAACAACGTGGTATAAGACACATCCAAAGCGCCTTTGTTAACTCTGACAGCCGACTGCAGTTAGAAAGAAACGAATAACGCGATGTAGCCTGCCGATAAATAGACTAAAAAAACAACAATATTTTTATATTTAATGCACACACTTTCATCCATTTATTCAGATAATTAAAAATAGCCAAAAAAACCACTGGTTTTAATAAACGATCTACCATGTTGATATAAGTGATTAAAATTTGCAACAATAGCGTTTTCCCCCATGTTCCATTTATTATTGACGATAGCAGTCGGGCTAATGGAATGTGATATATTTCCGCCCAACGCAATCGCGATGTGTTGTGCGATAATTTCTTGTCGCGAGTGGAAATCAAACCCGCGATCTAAGTTTAGGATAGCATAAAAAATACAGTACCTACTTAAAGTAAGCAATATTGTAGTATGCAGCTTAATAAATATGCAAATTCCGTATTGTTGTTTGACCATGTTGGAAGTTCAAAATTACCATAGTGCACGCGATGGTTGTAAGTTCGAATCTGTTTTGCTGTAATTTATATTAAAAATATTATGGAATTTTCCACTTCTTTGATGAAAATAGAGCTTTGATATTCACTACAACGAAAATAGAAAATTGAGGTCATCCTGGCGTAGCTGCACAGTGTGAGTGTGTTGGCTGTAAGCGCAACGGTTGTTGATTCGATTCCCAACACTAGGAAAGGACTTATTTCCTTGGTCTGATATTAAAACAAAGCGCGGCGTTGAGTACTGCCACTCAACACGTAATTTTTGGATAATTTAGCTGTGCATGGAAAACGTAGTGCCTTAACACTAGGTTACCTTTGATTACCCGAGATACAGGGTGAAATAAAAAATAGTGTTTTTTATTAAACCAGATACAAACTTATATACCCATTGTCGTTCAAAGTATAAAGCGTGCAAGAATGCTTTAGCTAGCGTCTATAATATGAATTCTTCGTATTAAATTAGCGTAGTTCCTGACGTGGCAATTTAATTGTACGTTGAACTCTACCTATGTATTTGTTAATAGATAACTAATTGTGAAGTTCTCTTCTCTTAAGGTCCTCTTCTTCTCAGAGGATGTTCTCGTCTTAAACCGGTGTTATAAAAAAACTTTAATACATACATATATTATAGGCATAATTTGTTACTGAGCTATATTTAATTCTATTATTATACTGCAAATTTTAATTTTGTCCCTAAAGTCTCTATATTTATCTCTAGAAGTTAAGACAATATTTATTATAATATTATTGCAAGTATGAAAAACCCTATACATGAGCACAATGGTTATACATTCATGTTATCTATATAGTAAAGAACCGGAAACGGAAGTAAAAAATCATATTACAAACAATGTCATTTAATACGGTGTATTTTCAGTTTACGTTTTTTGAAATCGCAAAAGAAGGGTAGAAATATTAAAAAAAAAGTTTTAACTAGGAAACGAGTCTCTGCACAATTAAAACATTTCAAACAAAGAGAATATTATTAATATTCCTAAAATTCATTGAAAGTTTCAGAAACGCAAATTATTAACAAATTCCTATAACCAACATCAAACGTTTAATTTAGTTTCCATATCGATACGCAAAAGTAGTTTACCTAATGAAATGGAAAATCTTTGGGGCTCTTTTCGATGGTTTTGGTATCGTCCACTACAATGCTGGTCGTTTATTGAATACCTACCCTGTAGCCTGTAGGTAAATTCGCATTTTCAGGCTATAGGTATACCCTCGCAATTTGGATCTACTATGCTTTGCTTCGAGAATAGTTTGAGAAACATTTTGAGAGAGCTTGCCTGTGCAGTACATACAGTTATGTCCACAATAGCAGATTAGTTAGAGGTATTCTAGTGTTAAGATACTGTTTCCCTTTAAGGCACTTCTTTATCCATTTTCGTCAATTTTTCGATGCATTGCTTGTTGAGTGACGGAAACCAACGCGCGCTTCGCCTCGTTACTAGGACGAGAACAGAAAATATTAAATATTGCATTCCCTGAATCGAAACTTGCGCCATAACGAAGGCCTCATGAAATAATCATTATCACCTAATATAACTAATACACCTAATATAACTTAACAGACAAACAGACATACACAAAAAATATTTGTATAGTGTTTTCTATTGCACTCTAAATATCCCACCTACACCTACAAAATAGCAATAATGATAAAATTATCTATTTCATAATAGCTAAGAAGTTAGCGTTATCAGTTTTATTTTAAGAGAATCTTTATCTAAATAGCTTAACTTTCTGAATATATATTATATTTGATTAAGGAATTTCTCTAATATCTCTGACAAAGTCAGCTCTTTCTTGACATAAAATTAAACCGTGATTATCATAATTTTGTCATTCAGAATGACAAGCCTAGAATATAATCTTTGCCACGTTTAAAGTTTAAACGTAATATAAATTATGAGAAATTTATGAAAATAAATCATATAAGTTTTTAAATAAGTAAGTCAATATTATTTTTAGGTTCGCGCTGTATATCGCATAGCAAAGTAGCCAGTGTTTTATTTTTCATACTAAAATAGTCTTATCAGGTCAGAGGGATAACGTAACAGGCAACTAAGTATTTAGTTGCCTGTTACGTATATAATAATGAATATTATATATATTTTCTGGATTTCTGTATTATTTTCCTCCTCCTTCTTTTTTTCCTTTCCACCTCTGTACCTACATGAAATCAGTTGGGAAAGCTTACGTAGGCAATCCTTAGAGATATGGTTCAATTGAAAAGGGTGGCAATTTATTTTATATATGTTCAGCGCCCTTGGGACACTTTTGACCCTTCGAAGTTTGACTCTGGCTGAAAATTGAAAATTTTGAAATTGCTACATGCCATTTCGGAAATAGGTATATTTTTTTTAATTGAATTGTTGCTTACTGTTATCCATTTTTTCGGATATGATCGAGAAATGGTATAGAAAGTGTCCACATATATACTCGTATTGCATTATCTCGACTTTTAAACTTCAAATGTTTAAAAGTCCAAGCCATAGTTTGTTTTCTTACGACTAATCCAAAAAACTAGTCTACTAAGGTCAAATTAAATAATTTTAAAAACTCGTTTCTCATTAGTAATTCAAAACATTTAGCGCAGACTAATCCACAGGTGTCTTAGAATACAAACAGTTTTCGAACGCTACCTGTCACGTTGATGCTGGCTTGGCGCCAAAACTGACAGTAATGGTGGATAGCCACAGATTAAGTAAAAGCAATTGCCAAGGAGAATACAGCCTGATGAATACAAATTATTTGTTGGTGGGCGCAATCAGGGAATTGCTTGGATGTGTCTGGCAGTATGTAGAACGTTTAAATTCATATGTTTATCGTTTCTTGTATCATTGAATTATTTTAATCTAATAGTGTATAAACGAAAACGGAAAAGAAGTGACCTGTCAATACATTATCTGTGTTTTCAGTATAATGCGGGAGTTACGAGAAGTCATATTATAAAACAGGGAACCTAAATATTAAGATACTCCGTACCCCACTTTCCACCTAATTATCGATACAATTGTCTATATTGAGGCCACAACCCTCGTTTTTACAATTAGACGCTTTGCCTCTATATACTAAACACAAATAAAATCAAAATAAACTTTTAATAAGTACTTAATATTTTTAAAAACTTGTAATTATTAACATAATAATTTATTTAATAATGTTTCCATCGTAAATACGTTATTAGACTACAAGTGTAATAATTTACTAATTCTGTGGCAATATCCTGAGGCTTCGCTAGCTCGTATTTTAATTTAGTTTGAAACTAACAGAGCAGAATGGCTGCCTCTGGTTGTAATGATTTAATGGAACCCTGAGGGCTATGTAATATTTTGAAGTTAAATAAGTAATAAGTATGTATTTCAATATAAAGTCCTGAAAAAAAAATCTTGTGATGAGTTTAACTTCTTAACTGACTTTTAATTAGTACCTACATTAAAAGAAACGTGTTTACCGCCAGTTGCATGTTAATTGACTTCTCTAAGCGCTTTTATTAGTGATATATGCTAGTGACATATTTTATTCTACTATCTTATTGCGGTTTACTTATCTATGGAACTATGGAATATATCTTAGGACATGCATACGCCTTGCTTGCTCTTATTACGTATGTTGCTCCGAGTGCAAATCGAACTAAAAACCTTCGCGTTTACATTTAACACTGAACCGCTGAACTGCGATACAGAAATACTTAAAGCACCTACTCAAGTGACTTTCCATAAAAAAAATCACAAACCAACTAATTCCGATTCCCATCACAAAATAAGACAGCCTCAAACGAAGACAGGCAATTATCGATATCGGAGCAATAAAATGAATTATAAACGTCTACGAGTAACTTGGCGACCGTTTAATGGAGTTGCATAAAAAATGATGTAGACGAAAGCCTATAAATGCTGCGGGGAGCGATCTGAGTATTAAATAATTATTACTTGGCTGGTGTGACGACCCTCGTTACGTACTAGGGTGTGGACAGTGGAAAATCGAAACGCTTAACGAATTCAAATTAATAATAATATACTGAATGAGTACTTAGGTGTCATTTACACATTTAGCCCATCGTGGTGCTTTGGGGCAGTGATTGAATGCAAACGTGATCGTAGTGGGTTCGATCCCAATTAAAATTATTTTCATTTCCGCTCTGTGGTAGACAAATAGCTAGTCAAGACGCTATGTCTCAAATTCCGGTGGCAAACGCAGAACTGCAGTGTCTTAACACTAGGTTCTCTACTCTCCTATATAAGCATAATGCATAAAGCAAAAATGTCACTAAGGCAACAAATTGTATTTAAAAAAAATTATGTGTTCACAAAAGAACTTAAATCTAGAGCTTTTGGGTAATACGTTCTTTTTTAATTTCACACTTTTATATAAAACTTTATCTTTTGGACTTTTGAATAAAGTGGATAAGCTACCTGTTTTGGCTTAAATATGTTTGAATGTGTGCCCAACTTTAAATCTCTGTATAATCTATATTTTTTATCTATAACGAAAATAAATATGTATAGATTTAATAGATACATAAATACACGTGTTAACGTTTCAGTATAACTTTAATTCTACAAATATTACGTATAGCATTATAATGGACTAAATCAACTAAACTAAACGGGATATAGCCGATATAGGTGTACAATATACGGGATATTGGTAAATTATCGATTTTTCTAGTAGGTAAATCTTAAATTTTACCAAATCTTCAGTTTTACCAAATAGTTAGACAGTAAAACCGGAGTTAACATTTATCTATAGCTATAATTTACAGTAACCTATATACTATATGAATTTGCATCTCCAATACGTCAGGCAGTCATCAACGTGAATACACAGTCAGATTGCAATCATTGTAATACTTCACGTTGAATGATTAAATAGTTAATTAGCGAATTGGAAATACTCCTGCATATGTGCTGTGCTTGTTTCAGGGAGATGTGAGTGAGGTGTCACAGGCACTATGACCACAATGCCAAATATTTTTTTTATTAGTCATTACTTATTTTATTACATTATTGATTTTAGTTTTTTTTCAGCTACTTCTTATAGTGTCTCTGAGTTTTCTTCAGCTACTTCAGGTTGTTGGTCCATTAAGCTGGAGTCTATATTACGCTTGCTGATCTGTGATCTTCACTGACTGAAGAAGGAAGCTTTGACTGGACGCGAAAGACGGAAGAGTGACTGTAAGCTCCGGTGCACCCTGGCGGAGAGTCTACCTATTAATGAAACTTAGTTCAAAAAAGACTTAAATATACTTTGTTTAAATCAAATCAACAGCTATTAAATCAAGTAAATATTAAAATTATCACTATTTTCATTAACTCTAACAAATGAATAATACACAAGTAAAACAAAAACACGGTAATCTCCCAGTAACATAACGACACCGAATACAATATCCTGGAGATTTCATTGAACTCTGATAAAAGGCTGTTATCCAGTTTTTGAAGTCAACAATGCTCCAGACCCAGTAATAATCCGGTTCCGTCTGCGCTCACACTAACAAAGCTATATCTCACTTTTAATGGAAAACCTAAATTGAAACTTTCATTGTGCTGTTTTTAAATCACAATCTATAGGTAGGGTAAATAGATACAGAATAAATCATGTTGGTGGAAATATTTTTATATAACTTATAAGAGATTATAATTCCAATGGAATTGTATAGGTGAAGGAATAAATGTGTCTAAAATTTTAGTTTTAAGTAATTTTTGGCTGTAGCTTCGTCCACGTGGTCAAATGGAAATAAATCAGAGCTGTTTATCTGTACATAGACATCCTATAATAAGTTCATAACACACTTTAAGTGCCACAGCTAGCTCTAACTACAAGTACAGGGGGTCGCTTAAAAACGATAATAGTTCCATTTATAATTCAACAAATTCTACTCTCATGCTGTTTTATTAAGTGTCTAGTAATAAAATCTATAAGAATTGCTCTAAAGATGAAAATATGCAAAGCTTAAAACTAATATAATTAGTAAATAAAAACCTAAAAAGCGAATGTTTTAACTTGTCCCACATATAAGACAAATCTACATCTAACTCTACCATCTGAGACTATCTAATTAGACGACGTCGTAGTTCAGATAGAACGTGCACCTGCACAGTGTATGCGACGGCTGTGAGATTAGAAAAATCCCACTTGAAAGGAATTATACTTAAAATGTAGATATTTTTCTGTTATTCAATTAAAAACTGTCCCTTTTTGTATCTATAATCGTAGAATGTATTATTATATTTTTCTGTTCACTGTACAAAAAGAAAATATTATGAAGAACTGGTCGTTGCTTAGTAAAATCTGGTCTTTGGGGAAATTTTCTCATAGTGGTCTCCTACCCTAAGAATCTACATTTAGGGTACTATGCTGCGTAATTTAAGCTGAAGGTTGTCTATCGGTTATTCAATAACAAAGTAATATTTTTGTATAAAAAAATAGCAATGTAATAATAAATATCTTAAAAATGTTATAACATAAAAAAAAAAACAAAAAATAAAAAAATAAAATGACAGACACCAACGTCAATATTTCTTGTTTACCGTTAAAAATAAGTATCTAGATATTTATATTTATACAAACCGCATTGCAGAAATAATGAAAATGTCCTGGATTATAGAGCAATAACCTCCACAGTCCACGCGCACCTCGTTAGTACGTAGGATGGAGATAGCTAAATGAAAAAAACTTCTGCCATACAAATAAAAACTAGGACAAACGTTGTTTTTGAATCAAATATTTTTTTATTTGATTTAATTTTCCAGAGGATTTTGCGGAGCTATTGCTTTCATATCCTTGTTACTTCGTTATATGGTACCTTTAACCCCACTAGTTGTAACGAGTTGATGAAATTTATATATGTATTGAATAAAATTCTAACTGATGGCTCGCTGTCTATACAAGTGTACATGGAAGACAATGGTTAATTGGGGCATCGATGTAAAATATTTTTCCGTCTGTCGGTTTGTCTAAAGCCTATTTTGTATATTTTCGGAAATATCTAAGATCTAAGCAACTGACAATGAATTGAGAAAAAAGAGGACGGTGTGAAAGGTATTCTTTTGCTATAACTAGTTCTTTTCAAATCACCTGGAAAATATCCTACAGACAGTCAACAGCAGAGTAACGTAACACGTAACACTGTTTTCCTTTGTTAAATGTGAAATACGACTGAAAAACATTAGGCCTAGGCCGTTGAAACATCGTAAAATTGGCATCAAGTAGTTTTAAAGATTGCCAAATGTGGAACTTTCAATATTATTTAGCGTCCATCTCCAACTTATTGAGGGCGTGCCAAGATAGATGTTGGCAACACGCTTAATATTCAACAAAGGATGGCGAAAATGTCCTAAAATTATTCACGTATTTAAATGGGGCGGTTATGAAATAAATATCGTAAGCATATATGCTAATGAGGTAGGAAGTATTACATCGAGACTTACGAATATGAGGGTTAATGGGATGTAAATTATTTGTGTACTTATAATATTATATAGGTATTTACTTTTGGTTCATTAAGTTAAGACACTCCATCCCCCACTTTCTGCAGAATTTTAGAGGCTTCAGTGTTGAGTGGAGGAACTCAACGCCGCGCTTTGCCTTAGTATCACAACAAAAATATTTTCCACCTAATCAATAAAAATATATGAAATGTGCTTAAAGATGCCATTTGCTACAATAAATCAACATGGGTTATTAAAATACGATAGCCTTTTACTTGGCACTAACTACTATTTATTTTTTACTCAGAAAACTGTGCCAATGTTGTGTATTTTGTTGACTTTACTTTAATTAAAGATTAATTTGCAATTTTCCCGTACTTTGTGGTTAGTTAACTAACTTTGCATTGAAGATAACGAATTTTGTAAAATAACATTAATATTAGAGCGAGTTGATAATAACATTTGTGCGCATTTCGGGTTTACATGCTGACGGACAGCGTTGAATTATCGAATATAGGGTAGGCAGATGGGTTCTAGTATATGGACACTCTTGTTTTTCACTTTTCGTCTAATTTTCGAGTTCTCCATTTTAGGAATATGTGTTGTAAATTAGACAGTGGAACGCTCAAAGATATAATTTTTATTTATAACTGTCTAACTAGACTGAGAAACTACAAATAAGAATATTTTAAGTATTATTCTTCATTATAGAAGAAATCACAACCACAGCAATGACTTACAGCATTATTATTATTTAGATATTTTAAATAGATATTTTCTGACAACACAACGAATGGTATCGATTGAAACTTAGAAAAAAATATATAACTTGCATTGCAGCTATAAATCAATCGATAGATCATTTAGAAATTAAATACCAACCTATTAATTATTCAACTGGCAATTAAACATCGATTTAATCGACATTAAAATGTCGTCGTAGCTACAACTGTTCCCAGAATTACTGTTATAAATTGTCAATTTTTAGTTACATATTTATTAAACAGTCTAAGTACAGTAGTTACGTTTGTTCGTCGTCTAGATTTTTAACCGACTTCTGTAAGAAAAAAAGGTTATCAATTCGACTGTATTTTTTGGCGAATACAAAATCATTTTTTACTTTTTCAGAAAAATCTGAGGTAATAGAAACTTTCATTCAAAGCGTTCTTCATTTACATTACACTTTATAAAAGCAAATATGACTATTATAAACATTTTATGCTGCTCTTTAATATCTCTAATTAATTACTTATAGGTTTCCATTTCCATTACTTTACCCAATCGGTATATGTAACTGTTATCGAGATATGATACTCGGATTCTCGGTTAATTAACAAATATAGTGTTTAAAGCACTATTTTAATTTTTAAAAAAAATGTAAATTTGTGATTTATTATATTTTTGATTATAATATACTCATAGATTTTGTATTTTTTTGTTCCAGATTTACATTAAAAAAATCAAGGTGATATGTCACTTGTTTTTCCCATTTATTTTAAAGACATTGAGTGGTGTGAGCAGGAACACTGTAAATATCGTTCCGGAAATATTACTTTCTACCTAACGACACTGAGATAAACATTCCCCCGAGTACGAATCGAACCCACAACCATTACATATCAAACGAAAGTATGTACGCACTCCTCAATAACTCTACGATGGTGTCAGTGGCTGCCATTTGTAATTATTAACCATATGATTAAACTAATTGTCCGAATAATACATGCTTGTTAAATTATCGTAGCGACAGTCATCGATATTACATCGATATCATTTTTTTTCAATTAATGTCGAATATGGAACAAGGAAAAATCTGCACACTCATTCATATTATATTAATTGGTAGTATTTTTTTTCTTCCCTCTGTATCCCGCACACAGCTGGGTAGGCAGAGGGAATTATCGTAAAATCTCTTTCTGTACACTTATTTTATAATTTCTTTTTCAGCTTTAAACTATATCTCGTATATAGCAGGCCTATCACAGAAATCTAATTGTAACAGAATTGAAGTTGTAAACAGAACAGAATGTCTTGACATTCCGTTCCCCAAGTACTACCCAATTTCTAGCCTCGTCATTCATTACGTCATATCATTACTGTTCAAATATTTCTACATAAGTCGTTCAAATATTTTTATATCGTTCGATACATTGAAAAATATATTTCACAATGGTGTCAACAAAACGAAGGAAAATAAATTGCATGTCTAAAACAGGTGGCTCCAATAGTCCAGTTCCGATTTTACAAGTCGATAATATAATTGCACACATCGTTTTCTTTGAAACAAATTTTAGAAAAGTTTATTGAAAACTGTGAATTTTATTTTGCAAGAAAAGGTGTCAAAGTACGAGTATGTAACTAATGTAATTTCATGTACTTTGTACATAATTATTTTATATTTGTAAGTAAAATAAAAATATATATAATAAAAATAATAATATAATCAGCATCACCCATTTCATTCTACAGCTTTAAGCACAGTTATAATGGAGCTGTTCATTAGTTTTAAATTTTATAATTATATTTTGAATTAAATAAATTTTGATTTTCAGTTTCAACTTTTATATTTCACTTAGTTATTTTAACTTAAAGTTACTATTTCCGGAATATTCCTTTCCGTACCAATGATTTCGACCTAACTAGATCAGGGGAAGCTCTCTTTCCTCATCAATCTTTAGGAAATCGTCTGTCAATCTGGCGAAGGGTCATAGTAATGCTCTCATTTCCTCTAGTGTCGCGTCGTCACTTGCACCTTACTGTAAAGCTATGCAGTATCCACTAATGACTTCAATGTGAATGGAGTTAATCTCATAATGTAGACAATATTGAGTTCAACTGTCCTGTGGGAAGCTCAAGCGAGGTTCCAACATTATGAGTACGATGTCCACGCTCTCTGCCTACAATGCTATATGCGGGATAAAGCGTGAACCAAAAAAAAAGAAAAAATCACGATTCATTGAAGTTGATAAAGCTGTGGATGTAGCTTTTAGTCAGTGATGCTGCAACAGTGGAACTTTTTTTTTAATCGAAATCTAATCATAGTGAATGCATTGCGTGGTTGGAACCCGACTCGCACTTCCCTGATTGAGTGTGGTATACCTATATCCTTTTTTTACGGCTGGAGAAGTAAGTTTAAAATTTTAAACAAGGTTTTCTTTTCTTCTTAAGTGTAATGTATTAGGTATATATAGCATGTTATTTTAAAAAGTTAATCAAGCGGTACAATTTCTTTCTTCATATAATATGTTACGTAATATTGTATCGACAACCAATTGTTCAGAACAAACGGCCGTATCAATGTTTAAATTGTTTTAATGACCCTTATCGTACATCAGTTCATTTTCTATTATAAAAGTTATATAGCCTATAGAGTTATAGACAAAACGTTGAAAAGATTATAAATATATATATTTTCAGCTTGGCGCTGTATCTATGTAGCAGGGTTCATAGGAGCATAGTGTTGAGACACTCCGCTTTCCCCCACTTTCCGCGAACCCAAAACCTGTCGTGTTTACAGTTACTCGCTTGTGCCCCTGCGCCACGACTGGCCTCAAAATATAAAATAATATGTTATACCTTTTTGTATTTTAGTAGTAAGTTTATTATGAGTTAAAAGCTTTTTGCCATTTTTTTCAAGAAACCTTTATTCCATCATGGAGGAGAATACCAAAATAATTTTTCGTTCAAGAGTATACACTTTGTATAGGTAGGTACTAAGACCCGTATTTATAAACCGCTCTCAAGTATGAGACCGATCTTGAGATGCCGTTTTCATTAATAAGTTATATATCTACGAATGAAGCCGGCACTCAAGATTGATCCTAGACTTGAGAGCGGTTTATAAATACGGGCCTAAGTTTGCATAATAAATAAATGGGAGCTTAACGCAATTTAATTCATGTATTTAATTTTAAAAAAGGTGTTAAGTGAGCCTTATACAAATATTTAAATATTAATTTCTACAAATCTTTCTTACAGTATACTAACCATTTGTTTCTCTATTGTATATTGTTGGATATCGTCCCGAATACCAAGTAGATTTAAAATTTTAAGAGGGAAACACTTATTTATCTTATTACAGGTAGGGTTTGCAACAAAATACTAAAACATACACTAAAGTATAAAATTGGAAAAGTTTACGCCCTACGCTGGCAAGGACCTGTTAAGTGCTCTACAGTTAAGCCAAGTCAGTTTTAATATAGTCATTAAAAACTGTTTGCATTTTAATTAATGTTAGTCATTTGAGTTTTATCTTGTACCTGTACCTGGGTAGGATCGTGGGTTCGATTTTGTTCACAAGTAGTGTAAACTTTGACACTATATTTACGTACATTAATCAATAGAAAGGTCCTTTTCAGACAATTATCATTATCTATATATATAAAAGGACTTGTCCTCACTGACTGAGGTAAGACGCACGCACAGCCGTAACTGCTGATGGTAGAAACGTGAAATTTGGACAGATGTTTACTTTCATAATCTGGATATCCACTAAGAAGGGATTTTGAAAAATTTTAACACTAAAGGGGTGAAATAAGGGTTGAAAGTTTGTATGGAAAAAAAAATTAAATCGGCACCGATTTTTATAAAATTTGGAATTTAGATTTTTAACGGTATTTAATTGAACAAGTGTTTCATGGTTTTCTGGAATTCACCCCCTAAGGGTGCAAATAAGGGGTTGAAAGTTTGTATGGAAAAATCTTTAAATCGCCACCGACTCTTTTAGACTTAAAAATACATTAATTGAACACATGTTTCGTGGTTTATTAGAATTCACCCCTAAATACGCAAGCGAAGCTGCGCGCATCCGCTAGTTATAGTATAGAAGTAGGTAAATATAAATATGAATCGTATGAAAAAAAAGGTGGTTGGTGGTTTTATTGACAATCAGAATCGAATTTTAAAAATGTTTATTGAAGGTGGAATTTAGGAAAATTTATGTTTTTGTATATGTTCTATATAAAATAGGACTAAAACAGAATATATTATTTAACAGTATTAGTTAGGACATAAAGCGATACTAGTTCTTGTTTCAATAGATTTAAAGCCTTTAATTAATTATTTAATAAAGATTAACGGGATTAATACCCGTTAATCTTTGTTAAACTAAAATACTAATATAACAAAAATGGAAATTATTTTAGAAACAAAAATGAAGTTATCCGTTACGGTTACATATTAAACACTTCGTCTTTATAAGCCCATTCTAAGCGACCTAATTCTTTAATCACCTCTCCTTACGTAATGCTTTTAATATATTTACTCAGGACCTCAGTTGTTTTGTTACTGGTGGGTTTATTTTATAGTCTATATCGATTATTTAGTATCGAGTTTAGAAAATCGATTTGCGTTTTAATTTAAGTTCTTGATTATAAAGTATACTTTGGCTTGAAAATACAATTAGTACAATTAACCAAAGATAATTCAGGGATTTTGGAGATTAATATATATTTAACGTCTAGTAAAAAACTTATAAAAAACTATTTCATCATTAAAGTGTTAAAATTGGTATAAAATGGCCTCCACTTCCGCCCTGGAGTGACAAAAAGGCGTTCTATAAGTGGCACATCTCGAGATCTCCCATTGACCTATCACTGTAACATCAATGAATAACGCCACTCCAGGCATGCGTAGGCTGCGCGGGCAGGCGTCGGCGGCGGCGGCGGCGGCGGCGGGCGGCGGGCGTAGGACTGCTCGCAACTCACAAATACTATGCATTTGTAACTTGCGAGTTGGGAACAAATCTGATATTAAATAACTTGTGAAAGTTATAGCTGAAGCCGTTCTGGTATGTAAGATAGTGACAGATATCGCCATTGTAGATATTTCAATGAAAATTTGGTTTGTTCACTGAAAGTACTTATTTTATAGAAGGAAAAACCAAATAAATCAATAGAATGACAATTTTTAGATTCAATATACGGAAATAAAAAATCAATAGCAAGGACAACTGACCTGGTTTTCTTGGTTGAGCAGTTTGAGTTGGTCGTTGATTAGGCTGTATTTGGCGCTCTCCTCCTTCCTGAGCGCCCGCTCCTTCTTCAGCTCGGGACTCCAGAAGGTCTTTATGCTGTGCATGCTGGAGCCGAGCTTCTGGTTGGTCAGTTCCAGCTCCTTCTTGAGGTTGCCCAGCTCGCGCTGCAGGTCGGAGTTTTGCGACTGCAGCTCGCCCAGGAAGAGCGGCGGCTCGCGGCGGTAGTAGTCGTCGTCGGGCGGCGGCGGCGGCGCGTAGGAGCGGTCATAGTCGCGCTCCAGCGACTGGTAGCGCAGTGGGCGGGCGCGCGCGCGGTGGTGGGCCCCGGCGGAGGCCGAGCGGCCGCNGCCCGCCCACTCCTGGCGGCGCCACTCCTCCCGGCACGGCGGCCGCTCCTCCTCGCCGGCGTACTCGCGGAGATACAGTTTGACGTGTTTCCCGCGTCAATGCGAACACATCCTGCACTGGACACTGGCCTGGGCGACGGGCGCGCGGCCACTGAGCGCGAGGAGCACTGAGCCGCCATCGATCGAGCGCGCGCCGCGCATGCGCGTGCTCACCGCCAGCAGCAGCCTCAGCGCTTGCTGCTCCGCACGCTAGACGGACGCGCTGAGTGTAATAATCTGGAGCAGAGGTGTGTCTGCCTGTACAATATACATACAGAGAAAGATTTCAGTCACCGTCACACTTTAAATAACGATTCGCGCGTGGTACTTGTATTTTTTTTAGTAATATTTCTATAAATATATTAATTATAGAAAAAAAGCTAATGTAGATATGACCATAAATAAACATTCATAAATATATAAATAACTCTTAAAATAAAAATAAAAAAATCATTAATATCTAATATTGTTCGATAATTTTTAGAGATGTCCACTAGCCGGAAAAACCAACAATTCGGCCACTGGGTATCGTAGTTAGCTACTAGCTGGCACAGACGGACGTCTATCCGGCTTCTTGCCTATGTATTACTCAATAAAATATAATATGTGGGAGGGATTACATGAAATTTAAACCTAGATTGTTTTTCATACCTTTTATTAGCTCTCTGACAAATAATGACAAGTGGTGTATGATATTGAAGCCCACGGTCCACCACGAGGAATTATAGTTTGGCATTACGTAAAGACATTTTTTGGCAAATTACTAAAAAGGACAAACTCATTTTTGATTTGTTTAATTCTTAAACAGTACTCTATCATTTCAATTTAAAGATCAATAACAAAGCGTCAGGGGAATCCCTGAAACCGTGTTCGCCTAGTCGCCTAGCCGACCACAAAGTCATAATTGGCACAACTCTAGTAATTTAACATCTACCTACTTAAATAAATCAGCTTAAAATTGTAGAGGCAGAAGCAGAGGGAATCTAGGCTTAGACACTCCGTTCCCCACTTTCCACAGAATTTTGGAAGCATTTCGTATTGAGCGGCGGAATTGAACGCCGCGTTTTGCCTCGACACCAGAACGAAAGACAAAAATAGCTTAAGTAAATTACAAGTGAAAATGCCTATAAATAAATTGGTATCACAACATAAATCGTAAAAATTTCATAAAATGAATAAACATCCATTAAATCCTGCAACAATACCACAAAAGTCATGATATAACCCCAAATAAGTACTTAAAAACAGAAAAAGAAAGGCCTCAACTCAACAAATAGCTAAAGTAGAGAATAGAATTACAAATTTTCCCCTCATCATTTCACAGCTGTTGAGAAAACATTACCGAAACGAAACGATTAATTATGTCATACCTTAGAGGCTATTTATAGCAATGTTTTCAGCTTCCCAACTTCATGAAATCCAGCGCTGTAGCGCTTTCCCTCTGAAAAATAGCTTGAAGTTCCTCTTATCCCATGACCCACTTACAACGTCTGTCCCGCTCTAGCAGGGGGGTGGGTGTATGTCTGTCTCTGTCTACGAGGTCGTCGTATGTCGGTCAGCCTGGTTGCAACCGGGATAGTGTTGTGTGTTTGTCGATATGTTGCTTTGTGTAAAATATGATAATCCTTAAAATGTCCCATAAAAATTATTCCATAAACATCGAATTAAGAAATAAAATTTCATTTGGAAAAAACGCAATAAATAATAAGCAAATGTAAATAAAGTAGGTATGTATTTTTTATTACAATGAAAATAAATAAGGGTTAAAAATATAGTAGACATTAAAACCTCAATTTATTCATCTCCTTGCTCCAGCGACGTAGTAGAGATTTTACATTAAGTAAAGAAAACATTATATCTGTCACTCTGTTAATTACTTTCTCGATTCTGACTGAGAATAAAAAAATACAATTATAAAAAATATATGTGTGCGGGATACAGCGTGAAGCTTAATTATAATTTAAATTTCCAAACAATAATATTAGGTACACCACGTCTACACATCTCTACAGAATCCTATCTTGAACTCATTTCAGACTTCCCGAACGCCACACAAGGTTCATTAACGACGTATAACTTATAAATAATAAAGTGTTATTCAGAAAATATCACTTGATTTATTAGACGCCATTGTTGAAAAATATGTGGCTTATCGCGATGGTCGTAAGTTCGATTTCTAATTGGAGGCATATTCTTATATTTTAAGAACATTCTCGGAAACCTTGTTAGGCAAAATCGGTACAGCGTTAAGTTACGCACACAATATATCCAAAATTGAATTAAAAACATCCAAAATCAAAAGTGAGAGCCAGAGTGTCTTAGCACTAGGTTATCTCTGTCTACCTCTCTAGATTGTAGTAGACAAATAAAGACAAAAAAAATCTTTTTCAATCTTTATTAAGTAATAATGAGAATTTTATAGCAACTAGTAACGACCTCGATCTGTTTAGAGCTTAATTCAAGCGCTTTTGCCTATTTACATTTCCTTTTTTAGAATATCGATATATTTATATTTGGAATTATTTTTGATTTAATCTTCAATTGTTTTCTATATTTTTCGTGTTAAAAATAAGCTGTCACGTTATTCTTCTCTCTGCTTTTCACATAATTATGTTATGATTAAATTTAAATTAAATAAATTAATTAAGCCCTGTTTTCTACACTTTGCGTATTAAATGGCAAAACTTAAATTGAAAATAACAACTATATATATTAAAATAAAATTTGTGTCTGTTTAAAACTGTAATAAATTATACAAAAAAAAATAATTATAAGAACTTTTTGAATGAAAGTTATAGTTAACTTTACGTTTAATTGATTGCACTCTGAAGATAACGAGTCTCGTTATGTCTAAACAGCTTAATTACTTCGGTCAAAAGGTCGCAGTCGGTTAGGTACCTACTTCTATTTTCATTTCCTTTCATCTTATCTATTCAAGTAATTTGAAATGTGAATGCTTTTTATTTTATTAAAAAGAATCTCACGCTGTAGGGTAGGTAGAGGGAGCTTTAGAACTTACTGTTAAGACACTCCGTCCCCGTTCAGACACTTCTGATCCTCAGAAGTTTATTACCATTTTTAGAAGTTTATTAATTTTCTGGTCTATTAAAAACGTTAATAATTTAACAATACAACTGTAAAAACTAGACCTAAATTCAAGCTTAGGTTACGGGCATCAATTCCAAATATATTTTGCTTTCTTATTGCTCTTAAAGAAATGACTCCTTTCGCCAGGCCAGTCGTGGCGCAGGGGCACAATTGTGCGACTGTAAATTGACTGGTTGTAGGTTCGATCCCCACTCGAGTAAATGAAATAAGTATTTATTAAAAATGTATATTTTCATTTCTTCGCTCTGGTGTCGAAGCAAGGCGCGGCGAAGAGTTTCGCCACTCAACACGCAATGCCTCTAGATTTCAGCGGAAAATAGGAATATTAACACTAGGTTTCCTCTGCCTACCTTGCTGAGTGCGGGATACAGCGTGAAGCTGGTATATTATATACGTATTTTTTATCCAGCAATATTTTTTATATTTATACAATAAACACAATCCTTGGTAAGGAAATGGAGAAAGGAAACGGATTTCCCGGAAATGATACCAATCACAATCTTGTTTCTAATAAAGATGAGCCCATAACATGTAACTAAGTACCTGAACGTAGCGTTAGGCTTATTATAATACTAGTTATCGCGCACAATTTCTTTGTATTTTTTTATATTGCAGTCTTAAGACATTTTGGAGCCCTAAGCATGAGAGTTTGTGTTTTCGTGTTTACTACAGAATATATATATAAATAAATATTTATGACATAACATAACCAATTTAGAGACTAGGTCAAAATAACTTCTGAGGTCAAGAAATGATTTTATTTACAAAAATGTAGAGCAAGCAAGAGTTATGTGATTAATGCTAGAGCACGTGCAATAAACTTTTGTAAATATCGCTGTATTGTATACCATAAACCTTATGGTTTTTATTTGTTTAAATTATATCTTATTTGAAATATAAATACCTATATAATCAAAAAATATTAATATAGAGATTAATATCACTTCCCAGAAAATATTAATATAAATTTCACTAATATATTTTTAAAAAGATACATATTCACTTAATTTTATAATGTCTATTTTGTTCTATGGTGTTTTACAACAATTATTTGGTAATTGAAATTATGTACCTATGTTTAATTCCAAGCAAAAAAAAACACCCAAAAAAATTATATAAAAAGACTATGGTTAACAGAAATGTCAAAATTATTCAGCTTTGACATTTGTAATAGAAAAAATCGTGTTTTGTAAAGGAAATCTTAGGTTATTAAGGTTTTATTAATATATTATTTAAAACAAATATGCCTTTGCCACCGGCTAGTGGAACCGGAAGATATTTTGCAAGAGCAGCCAAATCTATTCGATTGATTAGACAAGGATGTACAAATAGGCCATTTTATCATATTTCTGTAACACAAGTTAGTATAATTGACTATAACAAATAATATTTACGTAAATTATAATATAAAATATATGTTGGTTAAGTTTAAATCTTAATCATTTTGTAAAATTGCTTTATTAATTGTATATAACGTACATTCTAAATGATATATTTGTATGCGTATTATATTAAATGCATTAAATTATTAACATTAGTAAATGCTCTGTCAATCACTACAATTTTTTATACTTTTACAGAGAAAAAGATTAAACAGTCAACCAGTTATTGAACAACTTGGCTCCTACGATCCAGTACCAAATATAAACAATGAAAAGCTAGTTGCTTTAAATTTAGAAAGAGTTAAATACTGGCTCGGCCATGGGGCTCATGTTACTACACCAGTTGCAGAATTATTTGGTAAGAGATGTTTACAGTAATATCTATAAATATAAAGAACAAATATTAAATACTACTGGTCAATGCACAATTGTTAAAAATATATGCATAGCTTTAAAGTTAATTTGTATCCATTGGATGTACTAGTGAAATCTATAATCTATTCTAAAAAATCCACCTGTCTAGAATTTATTTAGCATTAATAGGATAATTTCATATTTGGTTTTTGTGTGGAGAGGAGCTCAAACATCAAAGTTAGTTTTAATTCAGATATATAATTACCCCTTAAATGTTCAAGATTACTCTTATTTGACATTGTGTGCTGCTCACCCTGCTATTATATGGAACGCTAAGTAATTTCTACTCTTGATAAACTTTGTTCTCTCTGTATTTTTAGGATTCCTTACCCCCAGGGTAAAATGATATCTTTTTAGTAATAATTGACAGACTTCGCTGTCTGTCTGTCGCCAGGGTGTATATCTCATGAACCATGATAGTTAGTTGAAATTTTCACAGATGATGTATTTGTTGCAACAACAAATATTTAAAAAAATATATTTAATGGGGGCTCTCATACAGTTCATGTTAACATGGAGTTTTGGTTAGTTTTCTGGCAAAGTCGTGTTTGGAGTTCTTACTGCATGTTGAGTGGAAGAATTCAATTCATTAATTCACTTTGTCCTAACATAAGAGGAATGATAAATAATTTTTCTCCCAAATGAAACAACAACCATAACATTTACAGTCACTCACTTCCCCACTGCAAATTATATTAGCTTTATTACCCTCCTTACATAGGAACTTATTAAATTTCAGGATTAGCTGGTTTCTTTCCTATTCATCCCAGATCCTACATGACCTCTTGGAGAAATCGAAATGCTGAACGGGAAAGGTTAGCTAAGGAGGCCGAAGATGCTAAAAAAGCAGAAAGTACTTCACAGTGATTATATTATATATTAGTATATTAGGAAATAAATTTTAGTTATATTGTCTCATCTTTTTTATTTATCTAGTGTACATTCAAAGAAAAAATAGATTTTTTTAAATTTTTAAAATAAAATAAGTAATAAGTTAACAAGTCAATAATTTACATTGTATTGTACACAATCAAAATAAGATAACTTGAAAAAAACATTCTTCCACACTACAAATGTTTTTTTATTTTCATGTAGCAATGTCATTCTCGCGTTGTATGCATAGTGCACATGGGACATTTGCCTGAAAACATACTTTTATTAGTTTTGTCTGTAGAGGCTTCATTATTATATTTTTAAAATTTAATAATAACTATACTGTTTCAACCTTTTGTATACTTCAAGCTGTTTCCCACATAGTAGAGGAAGCTTACTGTTAAGATAAGATTACTCTCTTCCACTCGTTCTCTACTTTTAGCCGAATTATAAAATAAAGCCAAGAAATAAAAGAAAATCAATACAATGAATTCTTTTTATTACGTGAAAAAACCATACAACTTTACCTCGTGAGTACATTTATAATATAAATAGCAGCCAAAAATTTAAAGGCACACTAAATTGGATTTAAGCGGAACGCGCAAATACATGATTATTATTATTACATACTTAATTTCACTTGAATGATATAAAAGTAAATAACAATCTCAATTGGATTCGGATATTAAATAAAATATAATTTGTTAGTGTCCTGTAACTTATTTTCAATATTATTGAATATCCGAAATATTATGACAGTTAGTGTTAAAAAAATCTATTGAATTATACAAAAACATCTTATAGGTTTTGTTTACAATCATTAAAATGGATAATACTATATTTGATTTTATAAGATTCGCTTTACAAATATAGTGCGTATACATTTAAATGTCACATGTTATAGCGTCACCAAGTGTGAATTAAAAAGTTAAAAAAAAAACAAAACGTAAGTGTTGATCATTTGCAAACTTAACAAAATTCTAACAATCCTTGAGCAAATCAATTAATTTATACGAAACTAGAATCCATTGTTCGAATTACTTATGTAATAGCTAAGAAACAATACCAAAGATACTTAGTTAATACCTAAACCGCGTAGACTATAGAATAAGAATTTTGTCATAAGGGACCACATGTAAATTACGTCACACGAACTTCATATCTTTTTGACAAGCACTAGCTTTAGTGGGACGTCACATATTCAGTAATTTTAAATTAAAACAACAATTCGGAAATTAATTTCGTTTATATCGTGTTTTAATATTTAGATGTGACATTTTAAAATGTGATATCACGAAACTCCTTCCCACGTCTTGTCACACAATATCACACTCGGTCTACACTTTAACGTGTGACATAATTTATAGATGGCTCCCTAAAAAGAAAAAAAACTACAAATTCAATCTAATCTCCAAACCGAACGACAAACACAGTCATACAAAAAACATCTTAACTAAATAATACAACAGCAGTAAAAGTAGAATTTTATTTGACAATCAAACTGTACCAATATTTGCAATAATTATTGTATAAAAATATTTTTTTGTTTATGATTTTTCATTTTTTTTCACCAATGAGTGCATAGAAGCGTGTACTGAAGCGAATTTTTGTACTTATAGATTTCTTGGCAAGTAGAAATCTCAAATGGAATTTAATTGTTCTTCCTGATAGCGTCTGTCACCAAACGAGTTGCTGTAAAGTAAAAAATATATATTAAAAAAAGCGCTAGATATAATTAGTAATAAATATTTCTACTTATGATAACTAATTTAGAATGTTTAAATTACACAAGTACACAGCACGCACCAACTAAAACTAAATACAATTTTAGAAGATAATACGGTTCTCATTTCATTAATGCAAACATCTAACCTATTGATTGAAATGTTATACCATGAAAATACAATTTTCGCTAACTTATGTATACAATGGTTTCATACTTTTGTACTTATAACTATATTCTATGTATGTCAACCTTTAAAAAACACAATTAAAAAACATATTAACTTTGAAAAAAATATAAAATATTACACTATATATAAGTTAATAGCTGCAAATAAAAATATTGAGTTAAAGACTTCATTCATGTGTTAGTTGAAAACAAAAAAATATATTTAAGTATTACTTTACATATTTTTTTTCATATGTTCATTTCTTTAATTCATATTATGGAGTAATATAAATACAAAAAAAAAATAATTAAAACAAAACTTCAAGATAAAAGAATAAACACGAAGATGTCTATTTTAATTAAAGAAATATATTATGTAAATTTCTATATATATTTCAAGACAAGATCTAGGATACTATCTATTTTCACAATATTAAAACAAAAATTTGCCTTATGCCTATTTGGTGTTCTGATTTATTAGGAGTATGGAGGGTAGAGGTAAGTAGTCATCTTGTATGTTAGAAATTTAAAGACACTTTCAAAATTAACGGTTCAAGAACCTTTCAGAATGGCCCCAGTTTATACAAAGATTATGTTATGAAATATGAATGTAGCAATTGTAAAGGAATTGACCTATGCAGAGTTAAAAAAATATTATTAGCGATTAAAGTATACCTTAAAGAATTATGGGAAAACGTGTAGTTAGAGTGATTTGATATTTGACACTTCTTTTAAATGTAGGCACCCTAATTTATGATATTCCTTACTTCTACCCTCCATAATTAGGACATAAAACCATTCAATAATTAGACATACGAAAAATATAGTTTAAAAGGCTATATTCACGTAATGTACATACATGTCAAATATAAGATATATTGAGGCTTTAGTAGAAAGCGAATATAATTAGAGCTATAGATAGCAGTAAATTGAATTATTAATATTAACAATTTAATTTTGAATAGATACACAAATAGCTTTCGAATTATCAAGCGACACGATTGCCATTCAACATGGTTTTACTTACATTTTCATATTGGCACAGCTTTATTCTTGTTTACCTAAAATCATGGGGGTTTATTGAAATAAATATTTAAAGCGAAAATAATTATTTAAAGGAAAAACAAAAATATTGATACAAAAAATAACCTATTCAAACAAAAACAATAAGAATAAATCAAAAGATAAACAAAATAAATAGAAAGCCCAATATTATACTAGATACTTCCTAAATGACAAAAAATATATACTATTGAAAAAATAAACTACAACATTTTCTATAATCTGTATCTATACAAAAAAAAAACAAAAAAACATACATTTGGAAAATCAATCTTGCAATCTTTTCATTGAAGTATTTATTTTCCTATTAACATCTTGCACCAAGTCCCGGATGTTAACTGTTTTTACGATATCATTTAATTTTTTTATCAACTTTATCTTTAAAACAAAAGACATTTTTTGTTGCAAATGTTTAAAAGTGGTAAATTAAAAAAAAAAAACTTTATAGAAAGCCGGCTTACAAGATTATTAACTAAAGTGGCTTGTATGGCCTGAGATATATACATTCATGCAATAAAAATAATAAAATTAGTAATTTAAAATATCATGCAAGTGATCTAAATTCGTACAAACAAAGAATTTATTTAAGGAACAAAATATATATCCACTTTTGAATTATTCCAATATAATAAACTATAATAGTTTCTCAGCATGACATTTTTAAAGCTAGCTGTGATAAATGTAATGAAAGAGATGAAGTTATTTTTTTTATTATAAAATATACATATGTGTATATTTAAAGGAGTTTATATAAATTTAAATAATATAATTTTATTTAATTGTATCTAAATGTTGGTTAGTATTTTTTTTTCTTAGACTTGAGTAAAAAATATATAACAATATATATCCAAGCATTATTTTAAGGACACCTGACATATATGGTAAAGCTTCAGCCCCAAAAGCCTTTTACCTATCGTTAATATACCTACCTAAATAACGAATTAATCTTTGTGCAGTTCAGACAATCTCTCATTAAACGCCTTCATAGTTTTATCCACATGTTTATTGGCGTTTTTTACCAACTGTTTCAAAATATCTTTTTCTGTCAACAAAACATTTTATATTTTTGGAATATCAAAAGTGGACATGCTTAACACTTCCTTGAATTTTAAATATTTATTTTCTATATCAAATATCCTTATTTATTAGTTCTTGTACATAACGTTAATGACACTCGACCTTCAAAAAAATCAATTTTAGTATAAAATAAAAAAAAACCCTTCTTTCCATCTTTATTAAGCCACGATACCCTAAATATTATTAAATATCATATGCGCCAAATATAAAAAGAAATGTTGCATACAAAAAAATATTTAAACAACTATTTATTTATTTACCTGAGTTGGCAATATCATCGATACGGCTGTGATGTTTTTGATAGTAGGGACGAATGATACGATGATAGATGATAAGAGATCCGTTGTA
Source organism: Heliconius cydno galanthus (assembly GCA_036379175.1). NCBI lineage: Eukaryota > Metazoa > Arthropoda > Insecta > Lepidoptera > Nymphalidae > Heliconius > Heliconius cydno. Next base: position 1,993,015 of record JAKRZM010000999.1, read on the forward strand.
GTCCGTAGGCAAGTAGCACCAGATTATGAAGATACACTGAAATACGAAAAAAAAGTATATTAATTGGATTAAAAATGGGATTGGAGGATGTATATTTGTTTGACTTTCCCGCAATATCTGCGGAAAAGGTGTAAATGACATGAGACTTTACAGTAATTAGCTTATATATCGGAATAACACACAGCCTACAATCAATTGGCTATAATAAAACAATAAGTTTAATATGCTGCGCATGGGTCGCTAGTAAATCATGTATTTAAATATGTATGTATAAATTTATCGCATATAATTTAAAATTTGTTAAAAAGAACAAAAATCAAAATTATACAAGAAAGAATAGATTGACAAAAGCTGAATTATAACAGCTAAGCTGTAGCGTAGCGTGAATTCCGACTTAGTTTAAATATTATTGTGCAAAGAATATAGTGCATAGATATTAAAATAATGTATCAGTAATTCTAAAAAATAGAAGAAAAAAATCGAAAATAAAATTAAAATGAGAAAAAATAAGGTTGCTCATTCCGATGTGTGTGTGCGCGCGCATGTGTTGTATTTAATATGGGATATTTATTGAACAATGTTGCTCAAAATGATGTCATTGTGATGTAAAACCGTCTACCTATACACAGGTTGATTATTGACGTAATTTCCATTCAGGCAATTTTTTTTATTTCTGATTTACTCTGTATCACGCACGCAACGCAACGATTAAAATGTAAGAAACATTTTATTAATCAGAAAAAATTAAAATGGCAATCTTCTTCTGAAACTGAAATTCTTTCTTGGAAGCAAAAAATAACAATATGTGGCCAATATTGATAGTCCACATAGTGTCAATAATGGGTATATTAAAAATTATAAAAGTAATAATCATATTACTATCTAGTTTAATTGCATTTTAAAATACAAAACAATAATGTACTTTACAATGACAGGCATAAGAACAAACAGAGATAACGATAATGACTCTTATAACAGACTAACATATAAATAATATGTTTGTCTGAGAGCATAATATGAGGCACAGTTAACAGAACTGCATAAAAGAAATCTTTTTTTTCTTTATCTTTGTAATAAATATTTCTATAGTCTTTTATATTTACCGTAATAGGAACAAGGAAAAGTTTCGTGATATTTGAATAAACCAACTTTAATTGATATATTGTTAAAGGAAAATCAGAGATATAAAATAATTACCTCAATGATTCACAAATTGCATGATCATAGTATATTAATTCATATCTACAATGTATTTATGTATACTATGGAACTAAGACTTACCCTTACCATTACAACATATACTATCACATTATATTAGCAATAACAAGATAGGCATCTAACCAGAGTTTAAATCATTCCCCGAGTAGAAGTGAAAACCGTAACAACACAAGTAGACAATGACAGACAGTGCCACAATTGCCATTAGTTGTATTGTTGAAGTTATTTTAACTTATTCTTACATAAGACCATGGTCTTGGACTAAATTTCGATATACAATAGTTTGCCATTCTTATGCTAAGTGATGTTTTAATTAGACTAAGTACAGTATTGTACTGTTGTGTATTTGCTGATTAGTATCTATAGTTTTTTTTTGTATGAGAATAATGAGAATTATTTTGAAAAGTAATAAGATTTAGCAAATTGTTTAGTAAATTATTTTAGCTGTATGTAAATAGGTAATCCTGGGTTTCTTAGCTCCTGAACTTATCTTCATTTATTATACTTCCCTCTGCCTATTCTGATATAAGTGAGGCACATGCATGTGAAGATAAAAAATTGTTACTAAGGCAAGACAATGACTCACAAACGCACTATCACTGGATGTAGACAAAAATAATATATGATATAAATCATAATTATGAAATCATTTTTACATTACATATAGAAATGCAATTTTTTTACAAAATATGAATGTAAGAATTCAAATAGTGGGGTAAGAACTTTGATGTAAAACTAGCCTAGCCATCCTTCACTTTCTGCCCAAAGTGAAGAAATTATATGTTGAATAGTGGAATTTAACATTGAATTAATCCAGAGAAGAGGAAATTCGGTAAAAAAATTAGTGACCTGAGTGAGAATTATCTGAAACCTTCACTGCAACACAATAAACTTGGGATATAATATTTCGTTTTTTTTTATTTGATAGCCATTTCTATACATATTAAGTCTCAAATATTAGGTAAGTAGATATCTTTCTTTTGATAAGAATAATATGAAACAAAAGATAAAGTTAAGATGCCGAATTAAAGATAATGGTCATAAAAGATAAGGAATAAGGTTTATTTTGTACTAAGAATTATTAAAACATACTTATGAGTTTTTTTAGCTTTACATTGTACCCTCGCATATAGCAGGGTAGGTAAAGAAAAGTTATTGTTAAGCAACTCTACAACATCCTGTTTTCAAGACATTGCTATATGGTGGAGCTCAATTCTAATTTTGTTTTGTTACCAATGTGAGAAAATAAGATTAATTCACTTCATTCAGTCAGATGCTATGCCACAATGGTAACTTATAACATTATTTATGCAAGGCTAGCAGACTGAAATTGATCTTTACAATATATAAATTACCTACAAGAATATGAGATGTAATTAGATATGAGAATTATTAAGTAATTTTATCAAGATATTAAAGCCATCATGGCACAGGGGCACAAGTGTGTGACTATATGTTCCCAGTGCTTATGTGCTATATGCCATATGAAAGATACAGTGTCAAGCTAAAAACATATAAATAAAGGTATTTTATTTAAAACCGCATTTTCGAAACATAACTTTATCAGCTCTTAATCTGTTTTGTGTGGCAAATCACAATGAAATAGTTTTAAAAGACTAATGATTCAATTATAGCTAATGACCATTGAGTCATTAAATACATAATAATTTGAACATTAACAGTCTTATCGACATAAAAACCGCAATTGTGTCCTAATAAATTAAAAATAGGCACGACCGATAAAGTGACCACATGGTGAAATTAAAAAGTAGCATATTTTCAACTAACCTTTATCAGCCAGTACAATGGGAACCAGCCAACGATAAAATCGGAAAAGTACTCGACGATAGAGAAGCAAGCGTACACGACCCAGTATGTTAGCCACTTTGTATCATCGTCCTTTACAGGCGATTCTAACGCCTTCATCGACATGTACGCTGGGTACACGAATCCAATAGAATTGCATATCAACTCCGCGCCGAAACCAAACACTAAATATAAACCGGTGAATGCGACCAGCCCTGCGACAAAATAAACGTCAAATAATTGCTAAAGATAAAAATAAACTCAATAAGAAAAAAAAGGACTTACCGAGAAATATGTATACCCTGTTCACACCGCTCTTCTTTTCAGCTACCTCAAAGTATTTTGCCCATGGACTGTTTTTGTCATTCAAGTGGCGCTCTATAGTGTCTTTATATTCCTGTAATTTGGAAGTCATTTTGGTAAAAAAGTCAGGGGTGTATGGAAATGTATTTGGCACGAGTCCGGCGGCCACGACTCATTGACAATGGCCAATGAAATGACAGAATATTAAAATGACAATGGTGGCCATTATATGTTGCCATATACAAAGATTTGTTTTCTTCTATTTTATTTTTTATACTATTTTCTTATTTTATACTGTACATGAATATCAAATAAAAGTTATGTTTTTTTTAAATTATGCAGCTTCTTATACATTGTATGGAAACATTTAAAAAATAAAGCTTACGGGTTTGCGTTGACTATTTACTATTTATTTGACTTTTTGTACTCATATGCTAAGTTCATTGACAAGGAATAGGTTAATTTAGCATTAAATTGAATTTTTTAGTTAGCCTTAATTATACAAACAGTAGACATCTGTATAAATGAAAACAATATATTTTGAATATTTTTTTTAAAAGACAATAAAAATATTCCTTAACTATATAGAAAAAATATAGGCTTAGAGATTTTCAACAATTATTTATATGCATTGAAATTCTAAATTTTTAGAGAATTATAAAATGACATATACCGCCTTTCTCACTAACAACCCTAACTTCACTTGCAATTTTATGATTCTTGACTCATTCTACAGTCGTCTCTAGACTCTAACGAGAAAAGAGAGATAATTTTAATAATTAAACTCTGAAAATTACTTGCTTTTACTAGCTTGAAATTAAATTATATAGGCCAAAATTTAATTTAAAAAAGTCGAGAAAATATAACATTTTTTGTCCAGAATTCGGTAGAAAATGAAAATCTTCCGGACACATCAGGGTTGGCAGAAGGAAACCTATCCCTCTGCCTACCCTGCTGTGTCCGGAATGCAGCGTGAAGGTATTTTTTTATTTTTTTTATTAAAAATAAAACACAACTTCGTTGAATAATATTCTTTTAATTTCCGTAAAATATGAAAAGTGTTAACATTAGTTATCACTGCTTGTCTTATAAAAAGAAACATATTTTCATGAAAGCTTTAATTATTGTGCTAAATATTATTACAAGCAAAATTAATAAAAAAACATAAAATAATGATTTTCTGTTTCTATTTCATTCTCCAAAAAGTACCTACATTTAGAAAAAAAAAATTTTATTTTTTTAATAAATAATTTCCGCATTGGAAGACAATTTTTAGAAAAAAAAATAATTTGTGATAATTCCACATTTAATCATAATTTAATATTAATTAATAAACAGTAAAACTAGCTAAAAATACTAAATGCTGTATCATATATTTATATCACAATGCGATTTTGTAAATAGAAGATAACATTAAATGTGCTTGATGTGCTTATTATGTGAAAAAGTGCTCATATTTTGTGCGATAGCGAAAATAATATTTTCTGGAACTATATTTTTTATTTGTGATAAAGCATGACTAGATAATTTTATAATATGTATATTAAATTCAACAAATATATATATTTTATTCAAGATGTTCAAGCTTAAGCTATGCATTATTGCATACATATTTTTCATAATTAAATTCAATTTCTAAATGAATTATAGCTATGTCTTGCCAAGAATTTTTAATAATCTCTTTGTACCTACATAGATTTTTTATGTTAAACAAAACAAAATGCTGTAAATTTTACAAAAAGATATGAAGAGACAATACTAATGAAAATCTCTCTAATATACAGTAGAGGTAATATACTTAATTAAACTTTAAGTTAGTATTTCAAGTTAGTAAAATTTCATATTCACAAATCACTACTATATAAATCTGTAATATAAAGAATTTATTTATTATTTTGATGATGTCTAAGATTTAATGAGATTGGTCTCAGTCTTATGCTATTGTGAGTTTCTAGTGAAAATTATTAATATTTTTTTTTTTCTGAAATTACAAACACTAACAAAAAATATAACATTTTTTATAAAAACAATGGTACATTTTAAAAATTCTAACTACTTATATTAATAATTTGATTATATACATTCTTAAAATAAATGTTTTGATATTTTTTTGTATATTATAATTGCTTGTATTGTATGCATGTGTGATCGCTTAAGTCTACAAATTGGAAAGATTTTTTTAATTAGTTTAAAATATAAGTTTTAAAAATAATAACATTAGCGAATTAGCATGTATGCAGTATGTATTTCCAATAAAAAGTTTTTATATAAATATTAATATCAAATGCAATTTTCTTTTAAATTAAAAAAGTATTGTTTAATATGATTGATTATTACAATTATTAAGATTCTTTTTATTGTGCAGGTTTAATATTTCTTCATTTTAATTATGCAATTAATACATTTTACGTTATAATTAGATATTTTGACGTAAATAACTAATGCAGTTTGATTTTACTGTATACACTTAAAACTATTATGAACTAAAATCTTTTAAATCACAGATTATACCACGCAAAAATACTTAGATATTGCTTATTTTATTTTATAAAATAGTAGAATAAATTAAAAATATGTATCATTAAGCAAATTATTTATGGTTTGCTTAATAATTTGGGTAATTTATTAATAGCATTATAAACAAAAAAATAATAGGTACGTTATACTTTTTGATTAGCTAATGAAAGTAAGATATGAATATAAAAATTCTGCATAAATATATTTTTTTCTAAATATGTTTAATTACACAAATATATAAAATTGTAAGTTCCGTTCTTATATTGTATTTACATAAGCTTTGAAAATAATTTAACTATAATTTATGATTATTACAGTATTAATTATAATTTTGTTATATTTTAAGAATAAATCGAGCCAAGTGTACAATATTTAATATTGAAAAAATATGAATTGCTATAAAACATCAGCTTATTCTATGATAATACCTAATGGACGTTGAAATAAATACTACAAGTTTAGATTCAATTAACAGTTACCGTACATGTTCGACTAAATATTACCTTTGAGATAAAATTATTAAACATCTGGCAACCCTAAAGTTTTAAATTATGCGGCAATTAAACGGTAGTACCTCATTAAAATTTTATAAAGTCATTTAAATTTCATAAATGTGAGAAACTATAAAAATAATTACAATTGTGAGTGATAAAAAAATAACCGTGAGCTTTTAACATTATTTTCATGTGTTACGCCGCTTTATGCTTTTTTCTTGCGTCTCGTCGATTGTCGCTTGGCGGATGTGGCTTAATTTCTCGTACATCCAACTAAAAGCAATTAAAGTAAATTAAGTAATATATTTATTGTTTTTGTTGTTGATGAAATTTGTACGATGTTCTTTTTCTTTCTATAAAAATAATTTTATGCAATAAATGAATAATAATAAGCTTGAATATGTATTAACATTTTCATTTGTTTGCTCTGGCACCAAGGCGAAAGCCCGGTGTTGAGTTCCATACTCAATTCCTCGAAACATCGACAGAAAGTGGGGAACGAAATGTCTTAACACTGGGTTCACTCTGTATATCCTGCTATCTGCGAGATATAGCGTGAAGCTGATTATTATCTTATGCAAAAATGTGCCGTTTATAAATATAAGTCGTGTTCGAATTCACGTTTAAAAGATAAATCTAACGATATTCTTTTTGTTCTGTTTTTTGACACAGCAAACTTACCAATGTTTCATCATCCGGCACTCTTGATAGTAAATCTAAAACTTCATTGTTGGGTATTGTGTGTGGTCGCAGAATTTTCCTAGTAAATTTATTAATACCTGTAAATGAAGAAATTATTTTAGCTTTTACCTGCACATAAGAGAGAATTAAAACGTAGGTATTATTAAAATTCCATTCTTCACTATACTATTAAAATAACATTTTGATTGTTATTATTTATAAACTAGACTAAATCTCAAAGGCTCATTTTATATACTAGACAGGGAAAATTATAAAATTTTTAAATAACATCAATAATTCCACGATTAGAGATCGAACCCACAATCATCGCTTAAGATACTCACAGACAGAAATTATACAAAACTTACCCCACGCCATAAGAAGATATCTTAAAGGAATCAAGTAAAGTACGAACATGGCGCCCACCAGCATAATTATCGCTATATAACTAAGATATGGCACTGTGAAGTTCATTAAGCTGAAAACATATAATATTTTTAATAATAATGATTACAAATCACACGATACACTCATTATAAAGCTCTTACAATTTTAACGTAACTTTTACTTTTTATATCATTTATAAACATATTTAATTTCTCTTGTGGTCATTTTTTTTATTTGTATATATAGCAAGCGTAGGGAGCAGCTATTTATTTATGAATATTTCTCCTGATTGAATTTGCACAAAGAACTAATTTTCTATTAGTCTAGTTTTTTATTTTATTTCTATGTAGGCACTTTGATTAAGTGCACATACTTCCAATTAGATATTAATTATTAACGAGAAATATCTCATTTGAGCACAACTTACTTTTTTACGGCTTCTCCTAAAGAAGCAACATAGCCGATGGCGTTCTGCACAGATTGTGTCACTTCTTGTATTGCTTGCAGCCTTTCCTTTAACGATTTCTTTTCTTCCTGTTAAAAATATATAAATGTGCCTAATCATATAGGTACATATTTAGGTATTTTTTAAAATTAGTATAGGATATTTCAGTTTCAAAATTTAAATATTTTTTCAAAATGAAAGGTTTTTTTATTAATTTAAATGTAGATTAAAATAAAAAGAATACTATTTATACAATTCTAGTTTCAACTGGTATCTCTTTATCACGCAATGAGGTCTAAATCACTTTTTTTGTTATACTACGGTCGAAAAGTTGAGGCCGCCCTGAAGTTAGGCTTTCTGAACTTTAACGCATGGTTTACTCAGGAACAAAATAATATAAAGTAAGAAAATTCCTACGATGAAATATGCGCAGCCATTTACAGCGAACTCCAGCCGTCAGGGCGGCTACAACTCGTCGTCAGTATTGTATAATATAATTACCTTATCCACCTCTTCTTCATCATCTTCTTCAGCCAACAAATCATCATCATCAACAGGCAACAATAGCGGATTACCTCCTGAAAATTATTAATAATATATAGATAATATAACAAAAACAACTTTCCAGTAGTTATTATCATCACAACATTTATTGAACTTCACAAATAAGTATTATATTAATATAATAAATATCATAATTACATACAGTAAGTTTTATATTTAGGTATAATACAAAATAACAAATATAACACATAAATTATGCCAAATAGATTTTTTGTATTTTCAATTTTCATAAGTAAGATTCGTTTGTGGTATAGGATTTCGATGATAGTTAATAATATTTCATAGTTTTTTTATTAATCGCAATTTTTATTGGGCCACGCTGTTTCACTTTTGTGTTCCTCAGCGAAAACATTTGCTCTCGCATTCGCTTCTCACGTATAAGCCCACAAAAGCCCTTTTTTAAAATGAACACTTATAAAAACTATGAAATATAATTCTAGTTTATTACTCAATTTTTAAAGGAAGTTGTATTTTTATTTGATATGAAGACAAATAATTTTAATTAATGAACCTATTTGGTATAACGAAGTCTGTTTCATACGCAAGTATAATTCATTTTAAAAATAAGAATAAAGCCCGGTTTCCACCGCGAGAGAGAAATGAGTGGCAAATTTTTGCGTGGAACGGACTTTAAAAAATAATAAATTTACATTACCACCAACAAAGAGTTTTGCATTTTGTAATTACTTCGTTTTGCTCTCTAGAATTAAGCGAGTTTATTTTAACTCTTTCTGCAAGCTTCGTCTTATCTGCTCGACTATTTGTTAGTAGAAAATGGAAATACTATTATGCAGCTTAAGCTTACGAGTTCCAAGTAGTCGTTAATGGGTCCGCTCCGCTCGCGGTGGAAACCTAGCTTTAATATCACGACATAAATTTAAAATAATTAAGCTATTTACAAGCGAAATTAATATTCTTTTAAGTAAATTCATGCAATAATATAACTTACTACAAAACAACTGTTTCAAACACTCCCAAGGGTTACGGGAACGTTTAAACTGAACTATAAAATAAAAAAAGCTTAACTAAAATATGTTTACTTAAAATCTACAAATTAAAGTCTAACTACATAAAAATTTCTATGGTTTGCGGAAATTATTGTATTGTCATTTTCTTTTTATAATAAAAAAAGTTGCATAATAAATATGTTTAACTTAAAAGAAGTATTTTCAATCAATTGTGAAGTATAATCGTCGTGTTGTTTATCTAAACTTAATTCAAATGTAAAGCGATTTATGAGGTATAAAAATTAGAAACAAAATATAAAAAATAAATGTCTATATTTGTACATTATGTAACAAAGGAAATGAAATAAGATAATACTATATATTAAGAATACCTGTAAGTCTGTATATTAGCCAATTTCTCGTGAAGAAAACCAGCAATAAAAATGGCAGCATCCACATTTGGTAATAATAACAAAATGCTAGCCACGCTAGCAAACCTAGGAACGATCGAAGCCTGGATTCCCATTCGAAGCAATCCCTGAAAATTTATTACATTTTAGACTTACATTTAGTTTGTGCAAACAAGTTCATCATTAATAAAAAAACTAACATTAACTAGTACTTTAAAATCGTTTAATTTACATTGACCAAATTAAAAATATACCCCTAAACTGACAAAATATGTGGATATTTTTCATTTTACCTACTGTAGTTACAGGTAAGTAAGTTACGTGACGTAATTAATAAATTAAAACCTTTTTTATTCGTAGTGATAATAAAAAAATAAAAAAAGAACAATAAATAAATCGTACCTACGTATTTTTCTAAAAATTTAAATTTTTAACACAGATAAATAATTGAAAAATAACCACGAGAGAAAAATATCCTTCCTTTTATTATTATTGTCTATTCTTTTAGTATTGTTGATATACATTTAAACTGAAATAACTTACTGTAATATTTTCCCAACTTCTATAAACCACATAATAATGGCTTTCAGTCTCATGACATTCCTGACGAACAGTTGTCTTTTGAATTTCGCTTCTTGATGCATGTATTTTGGCTCCTTCGGATTTACGACTCTAATTGCACCTTTAAGCTGCAATAAATTTTAATCTAAATGAAATTAAAAGAGAATGAAAAAAGAAAAGATATAGGATTTTTAGGGTTGCCCAGACTCATTGGTGATGTTATAAAACTATATTAAGTGTATAGGTATTTGTTATATATAAAAAAACATTAAATGTAAACAATTAAAGAAAATAATTATATATAAATTAAATAAATAATTAGATTCGAATATGCACGAGTACATATACACCTTCATATATTTTATTTTAACTAAGAACGTATGAGATATTGAATAAATTGAGTTCTATTGGCAATGACGCCAACGTGTCGCAGTTGGGACGTGTCTGATAGTGTCAATTTAATTCTTACCCGGGAATGAATTTATATTCATAGAATATATAAGTATTCCATGATGTGGTAAGATAAAATACGGAGAGATTCACTCGCTGCTGAACAAGCAATGTGAGAAAAAGTAAGTGGAGAACGTTGTCTCTAGGTACCAGTACTGTGCTATATAGTGTGAATTTAATAACAAACACACAATATAAAAATTGACTGAATCATCAATAAGCTTGTAAGTCCGAAGATGCCCGATTTAAATTATTTTTTTGGTAAATGTCAAATAAAATTTTGTTTCAAAGATAAAATTCTTGTAATATTCAAGCAATTTCTGAGATGTAAAGAAATATTTTCCAAAGAGTAAAGCTTTCTAGAAGCGAGTAGAAGTTTTGCGCTTTCAGCCACGCTCTAAGTGGCAATTAGACTACATGATCGATACTCAGCTTTTCTGATGTGGACATTATATATAATATAGTGTTATATATAATATAGTGTTTTAATTTCAAATATGCTTTAAGCTAAATATATGTGAAGAGGAAGCCCCATGCGCATACTTTTTTACTATATTGCAGGAGGCAGGCAGGGATTCACAATTTAAATTTAAATATTGTCATCAACAAGATAAAACAACTATCTCTCAAGTATAAGTACTTGGATATTTTAAGATTACTTTACCCTTGCTGAAGACATGAACTTGACCATAACTTCATCATGCTGATTAAAAACAAGCAAAAAAGCGTTTATTTTTCGCTTACCGGATTCCAAATAACACTCATTTCCAATAATATTTGTGGATAATTTCCTTTCGCTCTCGCCCTCATTTTCTTGTCTTTCAAGGCGAACCACCGTTTCTCCCCATTGCGGATATTCAACAATGGTACAGCCAACTTGCCGAGGAACTCTACTTTGTGGTCGTGATCCTCATCGTATACTGTTAAGTCTAATGTCGAACTTATGTCTTTAACTGTGCTAAAACGTACAATATTAGTATAATAATAAGAAATAATATATTTTACTCATAAAAAAAGGTTAACGCGATGGCTGTGGGGTCGATTGCTACCAGGTTAATAAAATATTTTTATTTCGGTGCTCTGGTATCAAGACTGGTGTGACGTTGTTTTATTTTTGGTTTTATTTGGGGAACAGAGTGTCTTAACAATAGGTTCCCTTTACCTATCGTGCTATATGCTATATGTGCTATATCCAGAATAAAACTGAAAAAAAGACTCGCATAAATACGGTCTTATAAGACGTTTTAGTACAAAATAAAGGTAAAGCTGATGTCATTTTAAAAAACAATACGTACGTCTTCAAAACATATGAATCCCTTCTTAAAATCATGGGACAAAGTAAACAAAACAAAATAATACTCACAAAGTAAAAATTTTCATCCAATTTGGTGTAAGCGTTTTGTATTCGGTATGCGTTTGCAGTCTCGCATTTCCCAATTCTAATACACAGAAGGGGTCCGACTTCCCGCCCAAGTCCGCCGCCGCCAGTCCTTTTGCACCGTATACTTTTACACAGAGCCATCCGACGCCGCTTGAAGTCTCGTTTAGATGATACCACGCCTACAATTGTATTGGAAATGAAAAATAATTTATATAGATTAAAGACAATAAAAAAAATAAAGTTTTTTAAGAATCATAATAATTTTATTGAGGCCAGTCGTAGCGCAAGGGCACAAAGTGTGACTGTAAAATCGAGTGGTTGTAGATTTGATCCCCACTCGAAGGAATGAAGTATTTATTGAAATTTATATTTATATTTCTTCACTCTGGCGTCAAGGCAAAGCGCGGCGTTGGGTTCTGTTACTCAACACGCAATGCCTCCAGAATTCGGCGGAAAGTGGAGAACGGAATGTCTAAACACTAGGTTCCCTCTGTTTCGTGCGGCAAACAGCGTGAAGCTAAATCTAATAGAAATATTAGAGTTTTATTTTAAATAAAATACAACTGAATTGTTGGCGGCTATGAACGTTATTAAGAAAGGATACGTCACACTAAATATTTCCCCCATACACCCCTGTCATATATAAGTATTTCCTATACAAAAGGTAAGAGTTATGTATGACAAAAACCTTTGAGCATCTTGTGTCTCGCGATAAGGTAATGATAGCACTTCAATACGCTTTTGAATTCTGTACAAAGGGTTTGGTACACTGAAAGCGGGTTTCAAAGACGCGGCATTCACTAATGTTAGGATTGGAATAGAGCCAACGTGTAGTCTGTATAGACTGGTACAATATTTTTTAAGATCGTATTTTGGCTAAGATTTGTAGTTTCGTATAAGTAATATAAATGTTGGATGTTAATTTTTGAGATGAATAAGATATTTGTTTTATGTATGGGTACTTTTAATTAAAACACATGGGACATTGTGTGTCAAAACTCGACTTTGGAGACATTTCTTAGTCAAAAAAATGTTTTTTTTTATCTGGAATGGACAAGGAAACAGATCAAAAGGAGTTACGCTATGCCTACGTAACCAAACAGCCGAAAATTCTAACTGATAATAATATAAAAATAAAAATAAAATAAAAATAAAAATAAAAAAGCCTTTTATTTCTTGCTAAAGTAAATTACAACTATTCTTAGGTTAGTTACATTTTTTTTAATATATATGTTTTTATATTTCAGGGTTAGTAGCATAATGTATATTTTATTATTTTTAATATTTGTTTTTCTTTTTATTTGTCTATTTATTTCAATATATTTCGCAAGAACCCCTCAACAGGTGAAGGCCTCCTCCAAAGTTAGTTAATCTTCACATAATGTAATGTAGTTTATTCAGTTTGTTAAATGGTATGTTCCGTATGTTTCGTATGTTTATATTTTTATATTTTTCTTTGGAGGGTTGTGGTCATATTCTCCCACGGTGACCAACCGGCTTGGGAGATTAGATTTATTAATATTTGTTGCTTGGATATTGTATGTGTCTTTTCTGTAAGAGGGGAGTGGTAGTTGCTATTTGTACGTGGATTTATTTTGTTGATTATTGGCTGCGTCATTTGGCTTCTTGTTAGTTAAAAAGTTTAGCATGCTTTAAAACACTCTCGGATAAGCTCGGATGATCTTTGTATCGGTCTCTGCGTTTTATTCTTCTTACATGCTTGCAATTTTTCTCAGCTCCATGATTCTTGTTGTGCTCAGGGGAATTGGAAAGAGTTCTTTTTTTGTTTTCGTATACTGGTGTATGTATATTATTGTTTAGTATTACAATTTTATCATATTTGATTATTGCTTTGTTTCCTTTTTCTCTCTCCATCCTTACTTCCTGTTGTAGTAACTTCCTCTCTCTATCCTTACTTCCTGTTGTAGTAACTTCCTTTTTTCCAATATATTTTTCGGGTTTAATATAATAATGAGTGCCTTTTAGTGCTCCTCTATTTTGAGATATATCTATTTTTATACCAAGTGTGGAGAACGTAATGATAGTAGGTCGTGGCTTTTCTCCTTTCTTACCTATCCTTTTTATTTCTTGTATGTCTCTGCGATCACGTTACGAACGTAGTTATTTGTTTTATTTTTGAAAAATAGACTACTGAATGCGCACTGAGGGCTATTTTAGCCTTATAAATTTTTGCATCACTCTAATAAAACACAAATATACTTGTAAAATTTTCACTAAAGCATTAATTTTGATGATGAAAGAGAACAATGTCAGACACACTTTATTTTGTGATTTATTGTTTATTAAACTTGCTCACGGTCACTGTCCACAATATATGTCCTGAATCAGATGATTATTTAACCACTCAACTAGTTTTATTGATTATTTATGCACTGATTACTATTTTTTATGAATATTTCTACGGAGCGTATGTTACAAGAAGCCCTCCCACGCTTTACCCGATAATAATGACGATAATAATATATTGAACTTAATATTCATTTGATTAAGCTTTTATTCTTGTAAAATTATATAAAATATTACGTGCAAAATATTTATAAACCTTAAATAAACTTACATATCGGTTTTCAATAATTTCAATGTCTCTGGGGTTTTCTCTATAGCTCGCGAGATCTGTGATAGTTTCCGATTGTGTAGTACCGCTTATAGTTAATAGTAAAAATATTTGTCCATTCCCATCTTCTAAATCTTGCCATATATTGTGGGTTATTTCTCTTTCGAGCCTGGATAAGTCTATGGTACACCTGCAATAAGTAAAATATTAGAGCCATTTGGAAGCTTTACATAATTCAAATTATCATATAGAATTCTTAAATCTTTAGTTTATCTATGAACATTAATTCTTTTAAGAAAACTAAATTTATCAATGTTTCTGTTATTTGGCAAATACAATTATATTATTTCAATTACTAGTAAGCTTTTAATACCTTCCTATAAAATCATCTTTGGTTTGTTTGTCCTTATCCCAAACTGTAACCTCTAAAATTTGTTCCTGGTCGTCGTATAAATGTAGATCGAACTGCTCTAACCAAGATGGGTGTAAAGTTTTCCATACCACTTTACTTTTGTATTTTTCATTACCTAACCTGTAAATTATATATTTTTATGGACCTGTATATAATTCACTATTTTCTATTATAGCGTCATATTATAATATCGCTTTGATTATAAACAAAATAATATGTCAGGTTTAGAAAATAATTGTTTTTACCACGTCAGAATCGTACCTGTGTCTATGACCATAGTAAATAAGATTAAATAATTTATCAAGTCGGTATATAAATGGATTTTTGGCAACTTTAAGCCGGGTTCTTTATGCAAATGATATTTCATTTCGTAGTCCAATACAGTCAGGTACGCAACCTGACACCCGCATAATATGATAATAAAGTGTATATTTGGGGAATATTACGAAAGGTCTGCGCGCTGAATAACTTTAGGAAATGGAAATAGCTTATAAATGTAATGTAAGAGGATATTAAAATATAAGAAAATGCATACAAGAATAGCGTATGTGGTAATACATATGTACCTACTTAGTTAAGAAAACCTTGCAATTACTTTATTTTTACCCAAATCGTGAATGTTCAAAATTATTTAAATATCTCCAAACATACTTATATGCCTATATTGTATATATTAATGAAATGTAATAAAAAAGCATGTATTTCGTAAAATATCCAAACTTTACTTAATTTAAAGATATTTTTGAATAAATTAATAAATTGTAGAATAATATCGGATGAAAAAGTCATTAAATCCAAAAATTTTACCTCAAACAGTGATATAATTAGTATAAAATTATTATTTAAATTGCAAGTAAAGGTAATTCTCTAACAGAGTAATATTACCTAAATTT
This sequence comes from Heliconius cydno galanthus, assembly GCA_036379175.1. Taxonomy (NCBI): domain Eukaryota; kingdom Metazoa; phylum Arthropoda; class Insecta; order Lepidoptera; family Nymphalidae; genus Heliconius; species Heliconius cydno. The sequence continues at coordinate 2,009,059 of JAKRZM010000999.1, forward strand.
ACAATAAGGATCACTGGACCTAGTATCCAAATCCATAGCAGGAAGGTTCTTAGCTTCCACTAACACTATCGTGACAACTGAACTCCATATTTGAGCTTTCAGCCGTTTGTTCACGTCGCTTAGTCTTGTATTCTTTAGTAGATACTGGAAAAGAAAGTATTTGTTATTTAAATATGTTCATGGCGTGTTTGAAAATGCTAAATGAAATTTTGGTAAATTCAATATTGGGTAAAAAACCTTAGATTCTGTTACTAAGGTCGATTCTTTAAATGAGCGATGGATAACTGAGTAACTTAAATAAGAAGAAAGTAACTTTTTAGTTAATAGAAGAAATTTAACTTTTTTAATACTTGTTATATAATTATATATTTAATTAATGTTAGTAAGTATTCGCATAACAACAAACATTGTCACGAATCCCGATGGCAAGCGAACAACGGAGTGATTTGGCACTTTATATTTCTAGTCGTCTCTGCCTATTCTGCTATGGGAAAAAAGTAGCGAAATTGTTATTTTCATGAAGTTGTTAGTAGTTAGCACACACATAAATAGCATAATATATTTTACTTTTATGAGCTGTTGAGTAGTCCCCTATTGTTAATGATCTCGATCTGCCTGCTCTCAGTTGGTGCAACTGACTTATTGAACTAGTAATTTTTAGTAGGTACACTTTCAAACTTCAAAGTATGATATCACAGCAGACTCCGTGTAATTGATAACCTCCTCCGTTTTAAAGTCGGTTAAACATAAAGGGTAAGTCCCTACTTGACTAACTATTTAGGTTTCAAAATGTATACAGTAGAAAAGTTTTAAAATTGGCGTGTGTATTAACATATTTGCATACCCTGCAATGTGCCACTATACTTTTAAATATGCATGAGAATTGTACTGAATTGATTTCATATTCATTCATTTTTATGATGGTATGTAGGTACTATTTAATTTACATATAAATCTTTGCAATAGTTCATAAAATTATTTAAAAATATTTTTTTTAAAAATTTAGTGTTAAAACATTGTAAATTATGTATTCTTTAATTGTGTAAATTTGTTTCTAAGCCGTTAGTGATAATGGTGTAGTCTGTAGTGAATTGTGCTCAACTGGCATGAGCTAAAAGCTTTGTGAACACAAACTGAGTGAAGAACTTAACAGAACGAAATCTTGTTATATTATCATAGTAATTAAGATTTATATTCTAATTAGTATTTATATTCTAATTAGTATTTATATTCTAATTAGTATTTATATTCTAATTAGTATTTATATTCTAATCAGTATTTAAAGTTTGGCTGTAAAACAGGAATATCGGTTTACAATTTCAGGTTAGGTTTATATGATAACCGAATAATCTATTTATTCCGCAATTCCTATCATTTCCAATATATTCCAATATATATATTGTTAATATTTTTTGTAAAATCCAAATCGGAAGCGTATTGTTAGCACACGTTAAACACAGACATGCGACCGCCACCAATTAATACCCTATGAATCCTGTCTCCTTTGCTTTTAAGTCCTGGGAAACGATTGCCAATTTTCTCAAACAACTCTGAACATGTGTTGATAGCTGTTGGAATATCGAGAATTGCACCAGGCGGGAGGCTGCCTGCACGAGGCCTTATCTGTGATGTTCTGTGAGGAAAATATACGTATTTAAAAAAAATTAGAGAAAAAAAAACATAAATATTTGTTAAAACAAGAGGAATCTATAAGTAATTTAGGAGGCATATTCCTTTTTAATGTGTCATTTAAAAACAGATTACCATTTGACATTAACATGATCAAATAAGCCACTTTCAAAAAAAAATATAAAATACTGAATTATTGGGTAATTGACGTATACGTATTGACGATTGAAGTATATTTTATTAATCCACTATATAAATGAAAATCGTAAAAATGATAACCTTTAAGGAAAACTTAACAATTTTATTTAAGAAAGTAAATCCTATATTTCAATTTGTCTATATTAAATATTGGGATAAAATTTAAGATATTATTGTATAATATCAAAAGTAATAGCAGCTTAGTGGGAGTTGAAAGGTATAAAATATGAAATGGAAACGAAATATCGTATATGCGGAGCTCCTTGCATTTGCAATTTTATATAATTACGTAAATGTTGCGGGTATATCAAGACCTTCGTGCTATTTATTCCCATAAATAAAACATACCCCCATTATATTCTCGCGAATGGATCTTCTATTTTAGGATCTACTAAGAAGTCTAAGTAGATATTTACTAAGGTTAAAATACGTTTCAGTTATTGAAAATATGAAAATAACAATATGGTTTTTAGGCAAGGTTAGGTAATAATCTAATAATAATTCTTGTCACTTTACGTTATATTACCTACGTTTATTATAAAAAAAATCGGCTTATAGGTATAAGCTTAACACTATCAGAATGGAACAAACCTTTATTTATCTACACACAAAAAGCTATAACTCATTTATCAACACCGTTATCTCTTCCATTAAACATGAACTTTACATAACGATAACGTTATTGTCATTGTAAGTTAAACAAGATAACTTATGTTTATCCAATAGATACTTGAATTATTGCTAAGTATTTAAAAAAAGTTTAGTTTATTATTTAACAATTAAACTTTACGAACCTTATACATATTAACGAAATTTTATTGTATTTTATATATTATTAAATGAAAAAAAATAACAAATGTGGGTACGTACCTTTCATCACTAGATGAGAGACAGGAGAAGCAAGAGTCACTAGAACTATACAAATTAGATTCATTTTCAAACGTAAGGTTAGAAGTGGAGAGACATCTTCTATAAAGCACACCATTTTTTTCAATAGTGAGGAAATCCTTACAAATTTGTCTAGTGTCGTTTAAACTAGGCTCGTCTATAATTACTGAGGGTATACTGGAACTTCGATCCTTCTGTGTTTCTGTTGATTCTGACGAGGACTTCTCATCAGTCTCCCTCTCTAAGCTTTCCACTGAACACCTTTCTTCAGACACATGTGACACGAATTTAGAAAATTTAGTTTTTTCTACACGGTTTTGTATCTGGTCGTGTAAATCGTCTACGCGATCTTGTATTTTATCGTGTAATTTAATGAAACAGTTTTTTAACTTTTCCATTTTATTGTCTTTATCGGACATCTTTTTTCCGTTCGGCGCTCGTTGTTGAAACTAATATTAGCTTTTGCACGATTAACAGGATTTGTAAATTGTATCTATTCAAATTTCACAGAATGATCTTAAAGAACTGTTTTTAAGTAAGTAAACAGAAAAAGAGCTGTTCTATTTCAAATTTATTATAAATATCTTATTTTGCACTTTACAAAAAAATAATTTATAATTATTAGACGTCTTTCAATTTAGTTTACGTTTTGCATCTGGTTTTAGACTTTATAAACATTTTGTAAACGCGTCCTACGCCAAACGTTAGCGATATCGTTTTACGACTGTCGTATTTTACGATACCTGACGTAGTTTACGTAATACGAGTACGTCCTGAATACGTTATATCAGCGTATATTTTGGAACTTATTTAAAATTTGTTTTAATAAAAAGAAAATTAAAAAATATGTTTTGATTAATAATAACATTATATAACAACATTATTCATGTGTTTAAAGTATCTACTATTTTAATAACTAATTTCTCAGTGTCTACTCTATACTGTGGCTTCACTCGCGTTTTCAATTGGAAATAACAAATCGTTGTGCATGACACATTCTAAGTGCGAGACGTGACTCTGACCGCAGGTTCAGCGGGGAACAGCGAAGCAATTACCGTAACATAGATCTCGATAAATGGATTGTGCAACATATATATATATATATTAATTCGAACCAGTAGCTCCTGAGATTAGTGCCATCAATCGAACGAACTCCACGGCTTCACAGAATTAGTATAGAAATAATTAAAAAAATAAATGTATTTATTGGGTATGTAGTGGCGCTTGTAAAAGCGATAGGCATTCGATTCCCACTCTAGAAAATGAATGAACATTTCCTCGCTCCGGTAACGAGGCAAAGCGTGGTTGAGTTCCGCAACTCAATACCCAATGGTCCCGGAATTCAGCAAAAAGTGTGGAACGGAAGTTGTTTAATGGGAACAGAGCGTCTCGTCACTAAGTTCCCAGGTTCCCTGTTCTCTCTAAAAAAAACTGTTTTATATTGATCTTTTGAAATATGATGTACAGCTATTAACACAAACTAAATTATATATTAAAGGTTTGTTCAAAATTATAACTTACGTGTTCCTACGTATTAAATATGATGTAAGCGTTGCAGTCACTTCGGAGGAGCAATTTACGAGAGCGGAAAGCGGGCGCGTTACAAAACCTTACAAAATACCTTCTAATGGTATTGTTGTTAAATAAATTAGACTTTAAACTTCTTATGATTAAACGGCCAGTCGTGGCGTAGGGGCTCAAGCGAGTGACTAAACGCTACTGCCCAGTTCGATTCCCACTCGAGGAAACGAAATATTTAATATTGAAAATATTTTTCTTCGCTTTGATGTCGAGGCAAAGCGCGGCTTTAAGCTGCGCTACTTAACATGCAATGCCTCCAGAATTCGGCGGAAAGTGGAGAGCGGAATGGCTTAACACTAGGCTCCCTCTGCCTACCCTGCTAACGTATTGATTATGTTTAAACGGAGATATAAAATAAATGATTTAAATATTTAGATAATGTAATTTATTATGACAAATGAAAACATTAAATATTGCATTCCCCCGAGTAAGAGTCGAACCCAGAACCCGTCGGCGTCGTAGTCCAGTCAATTTATTTCTATTCGGCTGTAGTAGGTATCTACAGTCGGAAATACACAGCTACGGTTAAGCGGTTTAATTTATAGCGTTATTATGAATTGTAAGCTCTTCATATTTACAAGCTTAGATTGCTTGAAAATTTTATCGTTCAACCTATTTCGAGATTTAGTCAAATTATTTAGTAATATTCCGAGTTCCTGAATTTTATTTGATATTTATTGTATTTAACTTTTTGTTATTTTAAGTGAAATGAAAAAAAAAGAAAGTTGTTTGGCATTAATAAATATATCATAAATATCAAGTAACTAACTCCTTTGACTCCTTTTTATAAGTTAAAATGTAATAATTTTTTTATATTCTAAATAGGATAATTCTCTAAGCTTCTCTCTCTTTCTCTAAGTCTCCTATGAAATTGGTCTTTGATTGATATTCCTCTACGTTTTAATTTTTTATATCGATATTGTAGTCTTAATAGAAAAGTTTTTAGCTTTCTATTCGAGTTAAAAATAAATAATATAACTAGAATACACTAGTTCCTAATATTCATTCATACTGTAATAACATGGTAATACGAGTACGGGAGAAACTAATATAGTGCAAGTTAGTTACTGATAGATATGCTTGGCTATGCTTAAGTTGTCCATGGATCTTATACGGTAGAGTTTAATATAATTCAAGAACTTTGCCAACCGTTGTTCAAATTGTAACAGTTAGCTACTTCACGTACTGTACGTATGAGAAATATTATTATTAGTTATAGGTAATTTCATTTAACTTGGAGACAAGTAAAAAAAACTTCAGTTATTATTTTGCTCGAAGAACTATGAAGTTTAATTAAAATTTTTAATTTTGTCTTTTGAATGGAATTATTTACATTATTTTTAGATAAAGAGATCAAGAAAAAAAAACAGATTTCTACGAGTGGGATATTTATATTATATTTTTTTGTCCTAAAAGACCTACATAATGGTGCAGCGACGACGAAGATATTTCATTTAATCAGGAAAACGGAAATACTCTTGGGTTTCTCAAGTAATATGTCTGGCTGTCGGGCAAATTCTAAGTGCGCTATGAAGGCGTATGAACTATACTATCTTACATATATCTATTGAAAGAATAAATAGTTTTGCATTAATAAAAAATACAGTAAAATTTTTAATTTCTTTTTTTTTAATTCGGCTTATAACATTAAAACAAACAAAGAAAAAATTAATTATTGTCAAATACTAATAATTATAGCAAATGAATTAAACTATATAAAAACAAAACATTAAAATAAACGGTTTACATATTAAATTCATAGAAACACTTCCTTCGCGTTCACACCTAATGTCCATTAGTTTAAACGTTTCCACGAGTACCGCCAACATGTAAGTACGAGTATACCGATGGACAGATAACCAGTGTAAATTACCGAGCAATTTACTAATAGCCTCGGGGCTATGGTGTCACACCTGACCCTGAGATAAAAAAGATGACGCGGTCGTAGATTGCACACGTGTGCAAGGAAGCGTTACATATACATTATATATATTTTGTAAAAAGTCTGAGCAAAGAATAGTATGATATATTCCGTAGGTATAAACTATTCAAATTCAAAATATACAACTATTACAAGCACTTTTGAATCGTCGAATGGACATGTAAACTAAAAGCTACCACCGGTTCGGGAGGCAGTTCTGCTCAGAAGAGCCGGCAAGAAACTTAACAGTTGCTCTTATTATTGTGGGATTTATTGTGAGATTGCAATAGATATATCTGGGTAGCGCTCTAGAATATCACTTGACATTGTAGGAAGCCTGGAAAGAGTCTAAGATGAAGTGGGTTATCGGTGTTCTCGGTTCCTGGACTCAGGACACAGTAAAACGGAAACAAAGCAAGCAACTTTGTCGTTTAAGGTTTTCGATGCGTATAAGGAATTTGACGTCGCGTAGGAACGCCCTACAAGAGATATATTCCGGAATATATTTTTCGAAATGGCCAGTACTTTTTCTTTTTATTAAAAAGTCCAACGTGACACCAGTATCTAGATATCTGAACAAAACTCTTTACGTAAGTTTTATACGGAGGAGAAACAATCTCTTATCAACCAGAGATAGAAAAGAGATACGGGTTCCGTGGGACTAACTATCTACAAGACTCAGGGTCATAAAAAGCAACTTGGTTAAGTTACAATTGCACGCCATTAAGACAAAGCGTGGTGCTAAGTTCCGCCACTTAACACATAACGTCGTTATTTATTTAATACTAGGTTACGTCTGTACACGGCGTCTGTCTGTAGATTGTCAGACTGCTGTGAATTTTATTCCTACCTTAAGCAACACGTCTAATAAATAATACTTTCATCAATAGCATTTCAATGAAAACAAATATCTTGTTGTTGTTACGTCTTTTCTTTTTGTTTTACATATGTAAATATTTTCTACTTAATTATAAGCGATATCCATAAATCTTTGCTGACGCCATTATGGCGCAGTGGCGTTGAGCCAATTCCCATTGTCTGATGATATTAAATGCACAATGTACATATATTCAAATCCAACAAGACTATTTAGTAGATAATAAATTGTTAGTATTAAGTCCATAGTATTAAGACAGCTCAAGATCGAGCTCAGTGGTGTGCCATTGGAGAGGCGTACGTCCAGCAGTGGACGAGGACAGGCTGATGATTCTGATGATGATGATTAAGACACTCCGCTCCGAATTCTGGACCTATTACGTGTTGAATGGCGGAAGAAACGTCGCGCTTTACTTCGACACCAGAGCGGAGTAATGAAAATATAAATTTAAGTAAATATTTCATTTCCCCGAGAGGGCAACGAACTCATAACTCTAGACTGTTGCAAATTTTAGAATCATCAATCATTCCTTCCTCTTTCATTAAATGATTTAGGTTCATGTTAAAATGATTAGAGTTGTTTTAAATTAAATCTAATTAGGCACGCGGGAATACAGAAGTACGTGGTATTTAGGATGTAGCGGCGAATTTAATATTTTTTATAAGTATGTCTAGTTAAATCGATGGCGCGTATGGCGGCGTTAAATTACGCCTATTGACACGTATCTAAATGATTGCTTAAACATTTAAAATGAATTGTTTCCTAACTTTAAGAAATAATAAATTATTATCATGGTATTATAACGACGTTCACCGTAGTACAGATGGAACGTACCTGTATCCAACACGGTGGTCGTAATTTCCCCACTCATCATTAATTTTAGCTAATGTTCGTTTGTTTTGGTTGTTGGTAAGATTGCGTAACCTAACGTCAACTACGTAACAAATTAGGTGCGGCGTTAAGTTCGTATTACAGGTAATTAGTTGAATGAAGAGAATGGAGAAAATCTGTTTCTATTGTTTTCTTTTACTAATAATAATAATTTCTTGACAATTGCCGATAACTGATTTATACATGTATTAAATACATTTCATCTATATGTACTAATGTTTGTGCAAGTATCTTCTTACAATTTGGTAACGGATGTTATATGTTAAAAACAAAAATAATCTAAGAGCATGTAAAGAGGAATCACACACACACACACACACTTAGAACGAACTTTTATAGTTTTTACCGCGACTTTTACAAATTCCTATAAATTTAATTTAATTGTGTTTATACTTACAAAGCTGAAATAACATGTTAAATAGGTGTAAACAACGCTTTAAATTTTACAATCAATGAATTTATAGTGCTAGTTCGAGCAATGGCAATAAATCCGATAATCATGTAAGTAGGTACCTAATACCTATAAATAGATTTTTTAGTTTCCTGCTTCTTGAAAATACTAGCTGTAATAAGTGTTTATATTTTTTTCATGTACGACAGGGACGTAAGTTTATAAATGTAATTATTACATACATTAGACAATTTTAATTAAAAATAATCGATTCCAAGCAATGTACTGTAATGTCAACAATACATAGTTTCCGGTCGCGCATGTATGATAAGTATAAATTCAATCTTCAAAGAAACGAATATAATTAGAGTATTAGAAAAAAACGACCAGTGATGTTTACCGCTCTCAACTTTGAGATCGATCTGAGGAGCGATCTTGAGATGCAGTTTTCGTTCATAAATGAAAACGACATAAATTAAAAAGGACTATTAAAATGGTATCTCAAGATCAATCTCAGAGTTGAAAGCGGTATATAAATATGGACCTAAGAAACGAGAGACTGGTTTATAAAGTAGCTGTTATTAAAGGCTTCACCCATCACATCAGGTCAAAAAGAAGAGTAGATACGAAAAGAATTCGAACCAGTACATAATCCTTGAGCGTTCAAACAAATATTCTTGACATGTTAAGTTATCAAAATATTAGAAATATTATAAAGGCAAAGTTCAATTTAGCAATGTTGAAATTTGAAAAATAAAACTTAGTTATTTTTTATCCGCAGGTAGTAGGGTAGGCAGAGGGAACCTGGTAGAACCTACACTCCATTTCCCACTTGCCGTTAACCGCGATAGTTAGACACTTAATACTTCCCCACATGATAATGAAAAAAACACAATAAAATTAATATTTTAGGGACCGGGGACCAGGGATTTACAACAAACTTTTGCGCGAGTCCGTCTCGCACTTGACCTCTTTTCCTTATTTCTAGGTCATATAGGACATCAAACCTGTTTAAGAGTTACGCAGCAACTATATTGTATGGTTATCTTTATTATTTTTTCTAGACGCTAACTTTTATCTATCCTTATTTTAGGAATATACGAAAATTGTAAAGCAAGAAAGTTTATAAATAAAAAATGGTTTACGATAAAACTTCAATGGCGAACGTATCACAATTCACAGCACACTGTTTTCATCATTCGGCGTATTTATTTGTTTTGCCGGCACCTATATACTTGGGCGCGAAAACTATGTAGGCACTGGCAAAACTAATAAATCCGCCAAGCATAAAGAAGTGTAGATTTAAACAACACGTATTAAATACGATATTATATAAACTTTTATCGTATTTTTCATTATTAGAATTAGAATAGAATTCTTGCTTTTTAATGTATTTCATTATTTTAAATACATTTCAGTTATTTACTTTTATTATCGTACACTGCTTTTATCTTGACACCATTTTATATTCACACGTTTTTTTATTAATTAACGAAAATAACAAGTATTTCACAGATTATATTATGCACAGAGTGTAAACAATATTTGTTTTTTTTTATAACTTTGCGCACGAGTTCACACAGCGCGCGTTTCGCACTAACTGATCTGTATTGTCTATGTACCTATAAATTTCGTGATGGCGAATTGTATAATAGTACAGACTACAATATGAGTTACTTTACAATTATTTTTCTTATATTTTTATTGACCTTTGAAATTTTATAAGCATATATTTATATTTGCATGTTTCTTTGTGTAAATACTCTCAAATTATACAGCAGATTAATTAAAATTAAAAAATAAAATAAAACTTGTAACATTATTATATTATACCTACATTGATGCCAGTCGTGGCGATGTGGCACACTCGTGTGACTGTAAACGCGACAAGTTGTGGGTCCCATTCAAGAAAATGAAATATTTAATATTTTCATTTCTTCGTTATGGTGTGAAAATTAAAGCGCGGCGTTGAGTTCCGCAACTCAAGACGCAATGCCTCCAGAATTCAGCGAAAAGTGGGAAGTCCAATGTCTTAACACGTCTTAACCTTGCTACATGCGGGATATAGCGTGACGATGAAAAAAAAAAACGAAATATTGAGTCTCTGAATGACATTACACTGTGCTTTAAAATAAAAGTTGAATGCACTTTTATTTATGGTCACTAGAGCGTACTTGTAGTAGACGTGATTTGTGAACTTTGAGGCAGTAAAAATAAAGAAAAAAACTTTATAACGAAATATAATTACGAATGGATTTGTTTATCAGCTTTACACAAATTATTATGGAGTTTTTGTCAAATTTAAACCTTGCATATGAGTCGTTGCAAACATATTATCAGAAAGTAAATGGGCAATTATACATATATTAAAATAATTAAATATAATAAATATAGATAATATGCACAATTGCACATATTATGTACCTACCTACAATATCACATTAAGGTCGTACTTATAAACCGCTCTCAAGTCTGAGATAGGTCTTGAGATGCCGTTTACATTCATAAATTATATATCTATGAATGAAAGCGCCTTGTCATTATCGATTGCATCCTTGAGAGCGATTTATAAATACGGGCCTAAGTATATTTAGCTTCGTATAATTAAATTGAAATATACGAATAAATTATCTCAAACATAATTATATCAGCTTCACGCTGTATCCTGCACACAGCAGGGCAGGCAGAGGGAACCTAGTGTTGAGACACTCCGTTCCCCACTTTCTGCCGAATTCTGGAGGTATTGCGTGTTGAGTGGCAGAAATCAACGCCATTTGACTCACTCACCTTTTAATGAAAATAAAATCAATCGAATTCAGTTAACATTGTTACTTAAAATTTAAATATAAACTAAGTAAATTTTTGTCAATAAAACCATGAAAAGCAATTAAATTTTATTAACATAGATTAGAAGCATTATGTAACTATAGTCTATAGGTGCGATACCAAGTATTTATTTTAAGTGATTAAGTTCCATAGTGGTGTTGTATTTGTTTAGCTTGGCGATGTATTATTTTTATTAGATGATGTATAGTAGGATAGGTAGAGAGCACCTGGGAACATAGTGTTAAGGAAGCAGGAAACGGAAGTGTCTTAACTTTAGAATTATTGTTTTTTTTGTTACGATTATTCATCAAATTTCTAATTAAGTCAAAACCAAGAAACAGGAGAAAACAATTTCAGACACTAAAAAAGTACCGTAACGGGAGAAGATAGCTTTTTTGATTTATACATATGTATATTATATTTATATTTGACTATAAAGTTGACATTTTTCTGTAAAAATATAATATGAAAACGGTATCCATTGAACTATTTTGATGAAAATCAAATATATATACAACTAATACACATTAAGGATAATTAAATGCAATTGAAGAAACCCGATATATTATAACTAATTAACTATAACTTATAAGTAAGTTGGTATCATATAATGACTCAGGTCTTACGAGCAATTATTACTGTTTTGTGAATTCATAAGAACCTACAATGGAATGAGTTTCATTTAGTGGTTTAATATGGGGTTACCTAAATGGTATTGGATTCTTTACCCGACATGCGGATGACGAATTGTATTGCAAACTACTTACTTTAACTTTTGTAATTTTAATTATGACATGTTAGTTACTATATTATTGACATATTGGAATTAATTAACATAGAATAAAAAAATCTCACTCCGTTCCCCACTTAATGCCGAATTCTGGAGGCATTGCGTGAAGTGGCAGAACTCAACACCGCGGACATCTGCTCAAGTGGGAATCGAACCCACAACCAGTCGGTTTTACAGTCTCACTTTGTGCCGCTGCGCCACGACTGAGATCTATATATTATGTGGTTTAAAATAAATAAATTTTGTTTATAATAATTTATATTTGACAAATTGTATTTATAAATTCAGATCGTCTTTGAAAATGTCACCTCGACGACGCGTAAACATGCACATAATTTTTATAAAAAGCATTATATTTTTATTCGCTGAATTGCATGTCGAGCTGATTAATAATAAATGATAAATTAGGTCAATAATATAAAATGAAATAATATAACCTGAGTTTTATTGATTTTATATATTATACTTACAGAAAAAATAAACGATTATTTTTTATATAAAAGTTATATTGTTTAATTTAATTTTATTGACCTAATTTCCAATGTATCTAAGAAGTGTAAAAATTAAATAATAGATTAAGTTCGTAATTTACAACAAAAATTCTTAAAAAAAAAAAAATATATGATATTCGTAAGCCCCAATTAAGAATGTCACGTAATAATTAAACTCTATTAGGCGCCCCCAAAAAAGTCCATTAGCTCTCAAATGGTGAGGAAGGTGAGGGTACCAAATGGGTTTAAGAGTTGATATTTTTAACTGACTAAAAAAAGGAGGTTATTTTTTAAAAAGGCTTAAATGCAGCCTATTCGTACTTTTCGATAATTGGATCGCAATTCTAATCAATAGAATTAGGCAAATGATATCTCAGTTTTAAAAGGCTTAAAATCATTTGTAAAATAACTTGCTATGGTAGCCTCATTGGTTTCGAGAAGGTAGAGTGATTTAGTACTTACATTTATCTCGGTTACATGTTTGTCTTCCCCTGGATCGCACTTGTCATTGTTATACATTACCTTTGACCTTTACTTTTAGAAAATTTACCCTATTTTCGAATTGAAATGAAAGAATAAATGTATATTTTCATTGCCATGATACGATGACAATATTATAGATATATTCATATAAATAGGACGTCATAGTCGCCTTGCTGGTTGTGAGAAAAAAAACTTACAATCAAAATTATAACGAAAATAAATATTAAAGTCTTTGTAACTATAATTTTATTCTATCGTAAAGAAGTAAATTAGAAGGTCGTTCCTGTGGTCAAATGATTATATATGACACATGCCATGTATGACACATCCTAAGAGCCCGAGGAAACATACACTACAGGTATAGTAGGTTAAATCGAAGCTATTTACGTGTTGCCTATAACCTTTGTAAAGATTATATTAGATAGATAGATATACTTACTATCACAAAGAATGTTTTAATATATAGCAGACACAAAGAATGTTTTAATTTCTGAGATTAGCGCGTTCTTTCAAATAAACACTTAAGTTTTTTAATATTATTAGATATATTAAAGAGATTTCAGTTGTGTAACATTAGTATTTAATTTGAGCAGGCGTCGATGTACTCATGGTAAATACTACATACATGTTTAGTTATTCTAATTAAGTGAAACCGGTACAGGGGTTCTTTTAACCACCAAAGCCTTTAGATGGCCTAAAATTTAATCTTTTTTAGATTAGGTTATAGGACCTTTAATAAAAATGGACTTGTAAATTATAATAGAAATTATATTAATACATACATCATAAAGTAACTTGATAAATGTTTGACCTTTCATTAAATAAAAAAGTAAAAAAAAAAAATTTAAGTTAAACGGTTTTATATTGCAGATAAATGTACTAAAAGCTAAAAAATAATTTCATGGATACAGTCATGGGTACCAATATGTATACATTGTTATATTTTAAAAATAAAGTAACTCGTAACCTACTCACTTTCTGGAAATATATATAAACACCTATGACAAAAGATGTCATTTTTGAAATATACAAATTTTATACATAGGTATGCATTGATTAAACTAAAATAAAATCGTGGGGCACGTCCAATATCTACAATCGAAAGACATGGCATGAGACTTCACCCACCTAGTGGTAAGTAGCAAGTGTCGTGCCCCACGATTTTTAGCAAACGGGGTGAGCTAAATAAAACCGTTTAATGAAAGTACACCAGGTGCGGCGCAGGGGAACTCGAGGAAATGAAATATTGTACATTTTTATTTCTTCACTGTAGTGTCGAGGAATAGCGCGGCGTTGAGTTCAGTCACTCAACACGCAATACCTCCAGAATTCGCCAGAAAACGGAGAAAGGATTGCCCTCTGTGTGTTCCCTGTGTGTGCGGCATGATTAAATATAATACAAGCTTAGTATACGTTAGTGTAAATTACATTTTAGTTGTATTGTTGTATTCTAAATAGAAATTTGCATTCAAATAATACTGTTTAGATGCAAATATATCTAATTTACATCTTTTGGTGAGTTAAGCTTTCCATTATAGATTTACTCAATTACATAGAAGTATAACGAAATATGTATGGAGCGATATTTTATGCTGAATACTTGCTTTCGATAGTCCTACTGGTATATCTTGTTGTTGTACCAGTATATCTTACTGGTTTGTTGACTAGAGATTGGAAAAACAGTACCAAATTCTACGTTCTTCGCTTTCTGATTAAACCAAAACATTATTTTTTATATGGCAGAACTCAACGCCGTGGTATGTCTTACCAAAGGCTATTACTATTATACTTCCAAAAACAATATCCATAACTAGGAATTCAAAAAAAATATATTGCGTGTACATTCCGATACATCGCTATAAAAAAAGAAAACGTAGAAATTAAACTTACCGCTTCTTTGTCCTCTTGTGATTTTGGATACAGAGTGACGTTCAGCACTATTTCTCCCAAGTCCTGAGTAGGTTTGTTAGGATCTCTAAGGCATAGAACTAGATCTTGGGACCTGCCTAGTTCTAGAGCAGTGAGGTCTATGTGACAGGACCCCATGAAGTCATCTTGTAGGCCCCAATCGTAGTCGAAAACCTGTGAAACATGTTTTTTTAAAGAAGTATCCTATCATGGCTGCTGTAATATTTTAAAATATAGTTAATTTTTAAGATTATTTTTCAAATAAAACTTTTAAGATTATTTTAAAGTAAAAAGCTATGTATTATTAAAGACCAACCGATTTCCTTACCTTATAAAGAGGAAAAAACATAAATACCTAAAAAGATAATATTTAAAATTCCTATCGTGTACAGTTTCCATTGGAAAGTAACTTTAGTAAGTAGCTTTTGTATTTTTTATAATCTACTCTTGACTTTGACTTCAATAATAGCGCAAAATTGTGTGGGTCTTTCTTTTTAGTTAGAAAATTCTTTTTACAATTAAATTAGAGTTTTAAGTTTTAATGTTGTCTTGATAGGTATATATTTTTTTTAACAAGTACTATAAAAAAACTATAATCTTTTTGCCTATCTTGCTATATGTAAGATAATTAATTGTAACATATTAAAAATAAATTGTCTTTATAAAGTAAATTGAACTGAAAATTATTATAGCTGAAGTTGAATGCTATGAAATTAATTTACTGTCAACAAAGTTTTCCAATTATAACTTCAATCTCCATTCTGACGTACATAGATATATAATTTGGTTCTATTATAGTTTCTATATTAGAAATTAATAAATATTTTTTTTATCTTTACGTTATTTTCTGTATGTGGAATGTTAAATGTCTGCATGTTAAATGACGGACCGTAAACCGAGTAAACCGAGAAAATGGAAATAATAAGTTCATCAAATAGCGATCGATCTTCATGTTTACAGTCGGACACTGTCCTTCGTAGCTTGAAATTTAATTTAAAATTAATTGCATTAGTTTAATTATAATGAAACGGCAATTTAAGATCTATCTCGAGATAATTGGAAAAAAGTAAAAGAACTTATCTCATTAGGACCCTACTCAATAGGCCTGTGCGATTCAGTGAGCGCTAGGTCAAGCGAAGTTTATATAACTTTCTTTCTGTTAATTAACGGATAAACCTATATGTATTTGTACATTTACAAGTTACATTCAAAAATATTACTTTTGTGAGCCTACTTGTAATTTATTTTTCAGTGTAAAAGAAAAATATATATTTATATATTTTTATCTACGTTTATTTATTTTTGAATACTCAAATCTCTCGTTATGTTAAACTAGCGGACGCGCGCAGCTTCGCTTGCGTATTTAGGGGTGAATTCTAATAAACCATGAAACATGTGTTCAATGAAATATTTTTAAGAGTCTAAATTTAAAATTTTATAAAAATCGGTGGCGATTTATAGATTTTTCCATACAAACTTTCAACCCCTTATTTGCACTCTTAGGGGGTGAATTCTAGAAAACCATGAAATACATGTTCAATTAAATAATTTTAAGTCTAAATTTAAAATTTTATAAAAATCGGTGGCGATTTATAGATTTTTCCATACAAAGTGTCAACCCCTTATTTGCACTCTTAGGGGGTGAATTCTAGAAAACGATGAAATACATGTTTAATTAAATATTTTTGAGAGTCTAAATGTAAAATTTTATAAAAATCGGTGGCGATTTATAGATTTGTCCATACAAACTTTCAACCCCTTATTTGCACCCTTAGAGGGAGATTTCTAGAAAACGGTGAAACACGTGTTCAATTAAATACCTCTAAAAATTTAAATTTCAAATTTTATAAAAATCGGTGCCGATTTTATTTTTTTTCCATACAAACTTTCAACCCCTATATCATCCCTTTAGGGTTAAAACTTTTCAAAATCCCTTCTTAGTGGATGTCCAGATTACAAAAGTAAACAACTGTCCAAATTTCACGTTTCTACGCACAGCGGTTACGGCTCAGTCTTACCTCAGTCAGTGAGGACAAGTCCTTTTATTATGTTAAATTATTACAAAAAAAATCTATCAATGAATGTTAAAAACTCTGGCGATTTGTTAGAAAACAAAAAAGTATCTAGAATATATCAGAATTCAATAATGTAATAATATTTATACATATAATAATTTTATTTACCTTCAATTGCACTGGCAGAAAGGGATCTTCAATAGGAACTGTAAAACATTCATCCCATACAGGGTTTAGATCACGGTACACTATCCTCGATTTGTGTAACAGTCTCCCACCAGCCTTGAACTTCACGTACGGATCGCTGGTGCCTGACAACAATCCTGGTTTTGGGACCCCACAAAATGCGTCATTAGACAACGTAAAAAGCAAAAATAATAGAAATAAAGCTTACAACTTCTAAGGTAGGGGTACTACTTACTACGAGATTTCGTTCTTGTCTAGCTTCATGTTTTCTTTTTATGGATTATACACATTTTTTTATTTAATAATATAGAATATATGAAGTACGTTTATAAAACCCAATTAATATTAATAGTTTTCCGTTACATCTTAAGTTATAATATAAAAAAACTAAAGTACACTCAAACTACTGATTTAATATTAAAAAAAAAACAAAGTGCTCATAAACAATATGCAAAATGTAAAATCTAAAGGATTTACTAAAAGCAAAAGCCTAAATAAATGCAATTAAAAGATAACAGTGCTAAATAAAATTAAAAATTATATATAATTATTTGTATGTGTATGTGTGTACATATAAGTAATACCTACGGTAGTTTCGTCTAGTCGTTTCTTTTATCGTTAAGTAATTCAAAAAACATGAATCATTATAGAAAATAGTTTGAGTGTTTTCTAAAACTAAAATAAAATAATAAAATTATTATTATTATTTTTAGCTTGTGTAACTAATACCAACTGAAGCTTCTTTCTTCTTGGGCATGTCGATAATAACTCTAAGAACATTCATTAAAAGTATTTTTATGTACTTTTTTTCCTTAGAAGTCACTTACATAACTATGTTGGTACAATTTGTACGTAGAAACTGGTTCTCAAACTTGAACAGAGATAGTAAATTGTATTCTAAAAACTGTCGTAAACTCTGCAAGTTGTGTAGTTGTTGGTAGCGTCTCAGCATTTTGTGCACTTACGTAATAATTCCTTAACTTTACACAAATTTATTTTTATTAAAGAAAATATTGTATGTTATATAAATACTTATATAATATATATTCTTTATTCTAGTTCGAATTGTTCGAATTGCAAAAAGTCAATTATTTAAACTTATTTAAAACATTAATTTTCCAAATTGTTTTAAATTATTAACATAAACATATTAAACTTAATATCTGCTAATATAAAATATAGTTACTTTCATCAAATAACCAGACTCAAAAAAAAAACAAATATTTTTTTCAAATACCTACTCACTCGCAGCTATTAAAAAGTTCTGATTTTCGAGATATTTCACAGTCAAGCATCTCATGATATTCCAACCCCATAACACTTGTTATATCCATAGCCAATAATAGCAATTTTAAATTATTAGATAAAGTGACGTGACTTTTTTAATTTAGCATTTCAGTGCCGGTGTAGCATTCGCCTACGTGGGTGTGGTGTGGAGTGTTCAAGTGGGTAATGTTAGTAGACTTACCATTTTTATCCATAGCTATAAGACTTTGACCTCTTTTTAAATGTATTCTCAATTGGAAGAAGGAATATAGCCTTAGTTGTTGCTCCCTTGATTTTTGTCCTTCGTCTGGTTCCTGAAAATAGACAGAGGTGATTTTTTTTTAATATTATTAACAAAATAATTAGAATCAACACCAGCTGGACTGTGTATCCCGCATATAGCACGGTAGGCTGGGGGGAGGGGGGGAGTGAGAATCAAACCCGAACCGAACCCAAAAAACGTGACGGTTGTCGTCACGTTTTTAGTCAAAGGCGACACGGCAGCCTCCGTTGTTCGCTATTTGGCCCTTGGCTTTAGTCATTCTACGATATAAGCCTTTTATATATTATATATATAAGCAAAAAATAATCCACCTAATAAGATTTGAATATTATAACGAAATCATCTCCGAATAGTCAGTCAAAATTATGAAATATTTTTCATTATTTGCCAATTATCTCTTTATTTTCTTTCTTTTTCGCATTCTGAAGTAAATACAATTTTAAAAAGGCACTCGGCGCTCGTTATACCTACTACTAACGCCTTCAGGAAATTAAACGCAATGCCGTCGACAGCACAAAGCGAATTTAGGTTGAATTATAAGATATTCAAACACTCAAATAATAAAAAATAAGGATAAACATGAAGAAAATCTTAAAAAGGACGGCGACAGCCATTTGGTATTACATGAAAAGTTTGATTAATGGCAATATTTTCACTGAGTCGACGTCTCAGGGGCCAGACGTGAACCTATTATGAAAATTAAAATGATATTCTTATAATGCCAATATATACTTGATAAATGTATGCATTAGATAAGGTGCGGCGTAGACTTTCGCCACGCAATGTCTCGAAAATTGGACGAAAAAAGGGAAACGGGGTGTCGTTACACTAGCCTTCCTCTGCCTACCTCGTTATGCAAGAAAACTCATCAAACTGTTAAAAATAGGAGCAGGTTTAATTTCGCTAATGCGTATTATTATATCGGTTTCGAAATATGCAAGAAATATTACAATAACTTTGACATAATATACTATTTCACTTTGACCTCTTAGCTAAGTTTGCAGAAATATTTTTTTATTATCAGAAATAAGAAAAGAATATACTCTAAGGCTTAAATAGACTTCGTCTTAAATATAAGCAAACGATGAAGTTTAAATAAACCGCGGCGTCGAGTTCCGCCACCTACGTACAACGCCACTGAGTGGGTGGAAATCAAAGAATATAATGATAAAATGTTGCGTTCATTGTATATATACCCTTCAAGATAAATGTAAGGGATTTCATAAATACTATATTTATACTTAATATTATATAAGAGGTCACGGTGCGGTGGCGCAGTTTGGTAACGTTGACTATAATCACGATAGTTGTGGGTTTGATCTTCACTCGGCACAAGTTCCATTAATTCCGCAATACGTGTAATTCAGTGGAGAACGGTGTGTTTTGTCACTAGGTTTGCTCATCGTGTAATAAAGCGTGAAATTAAATAAAATTTATACAGATTTTAGATAAAAAATATACGGAGTTTCCCAGCAGCATCCTATACCATATTTTAAAATATTGTAAATATAAGTAGTCTTTCAACTGAGGACTATAATGATTGCCCACAGTCTAACTCTTTGCCACTGCGCCACGATGCACTTTGCGAAATAAATTTAATATTAAATTTAAAATTGACTTTCCAAAAAGTTTGACAAGAAGTGCTCTTCTTTCCAGTACAGCACCAATCTACAACATTAATGACAAACTAAAGTCGTTTAAACCTAACGACGTAACTTAAAGCTTCTTGCTTCTTACTAGTTAGACATTTTGCATTCCACTAGTTTTATAAATTGAAATATAAATACTTAGTTAATTAAGAATTTATATATTAGCATGAGGAATGCATATACTATAAAAGTAAATAAATATATATAATTTTAACCAAATTATTCCTATATAATTATTTGATATTTTATTCTCGTATCAGATCAGATTTATTATCATATCCTTATCCGGTGGTATAAGTGGGTTCAATCCCCACTCAGGGTAATGAAATATTCTCATTGCCCTGTTTTTGGTAAGTCAAAGTAAGGTATTAGGTTCGTGACTCGAAAACTGTTCGTGCCTGGAATTCGGGGGAAAGTTCAAGACAGAGTATATTGACATTAGGTTATCTTTGCTAATCTTGCAATATGCAGGATATTGCTGAAATAGTGGAAGTAACGAACGAACGAAGTACGAATTTTACATTTTCCTCATTTAAACTTTATAGGTGTGCCACTTTAAAACTTTTGTAATATAAAACTTGTGTAGAACACCTCATATATTTTAAAAGAAGGATAAATTTATATTTATATGGATGTGATATATTTGAATCAAAAATTTAAAAAATATAGTATAAATTCCTACAAAAACTGGAAAAATATATAAAAATGTCGTATATTTAACAACAAACTTTGGGTGTTTTTGGTAAAACTGTTTAGGATTTACTTACAATCATAATAATTCAGACATTTTGTAACTACGCTACAATAAAATCATAATCGTGATAAGAATAACATATCATAAAATGTTTTCACAGTTATTAAAGCGACATTTAAAGCTTCACAGGGCTTAGATAAGAATGTACCTCTTAGTATTTACATACAAATGCTATTATAAATACTCTTTATGCTCGAGCGTTTATTGCAAAATATTATATTCCAGGCATCCTCCAATGTAATACGGTGGTAGTATGTTGTTAGGTTGTTAGTATTCTTCCTGCCTTCTTCCTTATCGATTTTATCTTTGCTTCTTTATCAACGCCGTACTTGGAAATATTTTACGATGGAAATTTATGTTGATGTCTTGATAGCTCTCTTATTGGTACTTTTATCATTATAGATTAACGATTGATATATAAAAATGGTAGTAAATTGTGAAAAGGACTAATAATAATGTAACCGTGAAATCTATATAGGCTTGGTCTTTTAAAATTACACCCTTACAATATAGATCATTAAAATGATGGATGCTAGTCAGGTAGAGGTAGACTCTGGTAGAACCAGAGTAAAAGATAGAGTAATATCTTATTATATTCTCTTCCTAATTATATTTTTATCTTTTTTTAAAGCTTTACGCTGTATCCCACATATAGCAGGGTGGACAGAGAGAACCTAGTGTTAAGACACTACGTTTTTTATTTTCCGCAAAATTATTCCAAGCATTGCGTATTGAGTGGCGGAATTCAAGGCCAGGCTATTGGTTTGGTGCCAAAGCAATGAAAACCCCTGCGACTAACTGGATAAATAAATATATACGAAAAAATAAAACATAAGTTAAAGAAATTAAGTACAGTAAAAGATATCCGTAATATAACAAAAAAAATCAATTACCAAAAGCAGGTCGGCGGGCGTTCGCAAGATGTGCGCCGGAGTGCCCGAAGTCGACGCCACCGGGTCGGTAGAGGCTTGCCGCGTCACCGATGAGTCTAGGACAATGATAATGAGAATTTACTTTAAATAATATTGAAGAATTATACTGTATTCTTAATAACTAGTATTATATACTGACAAAATAACAAATTTTGATGTTTTGAGTTCATTACTTTTTTGGTGAAAATGTAACAAACATTCATTTATCCTTACAAAATTTTACATTTATAATATTAGTAGGATAGGATAGTAGCTTCTTAGTTAACTAAGTAAAAGTGTGATGTATATGAAGGTGTGCTACTCCTTAGGAAAGTTCGTAGTAGAGCAGAAGTTTGATTTCCATTGAATTCGTGGGCTGGATAATCTGTGATGTATTATTTATAGCATATATTTATAGTAGAAGTAAAATTGTAGGTAATAAACTAACTTCCTTGCCTAATCTTTTATGTAAATAAATCTTACGAAAAATGGAATAACTTATTATTTTTCACATCTAACACTACAAGTTTATATTGAGAACAATTAAAAACATTTTAACTTTGTTCTTCTTATCCACAAATTATATGTTGTACTGAAATTGACCACTAAAATTTACAGTCAAAGAAATTCTTTATACTTTACGGTTGGACCATTAAAGGCTTGGTCTAAGTTACTCATCGAATGTTATAAAAGAAGGGCGTGTTAGTGACCACCCGCGTAATGTAGAAAGAAAATATATTTAACTTGCAACGTTCGCACGCGAAGCTCACGATTTAATTTAGCTAAGGGTATGTATATATTTAAAAATATATATACCTTCACGCTATATTCCAGGCATGTAGCAGGGTAGACAGAGGGAACTAGTGTTGAAACACTCCGTTCTCCACATCCAATATTAAAAACTACCCGCGCCACGACGGGCATAATTTATGTTTAAATCAAGATCTAAGGAACGGGCCTCTTTGAATAGTCACACCATATGAACACCTACAGTACCTGGAAATCATACCAATGGAAATTAGAGCCCACTGTTTGAATACTTAACAAAAAGTCGACTCAAGAAATAATATTATCCTCACTTTGCCGCTCCCAAAGAGGTCAGGCCACAACTTGCAGTGGCCAACTTGGACATCGTTAAATCGATTACGTGGCCAAGTTGGCCGATGCAAAGAAAACCTTGTGGTAGGGAAAAGTAAACAACCTGTCACTGCGGCGTCATACCACAAACAAGGTCACACTCTCCTGCAAAACTATCCATCTTCTTCGACTTACGATCTGACTAAGGTGACGGATAATGCAGTTAGCGTGGCTAAACACTGGCAAAATTCAATTTGAACAATATGACACGAAAAGGAAGAAACATAAAAATTATGTGTATTTTATATGACTTTGTCTACTTTGTATCCCGTCCAAGAGTATATTACGAAATAAAATATGTTAACATGTCATCCCATTAAAATTTCTATACAATTTTCTGTAACTTTCGTTGTAAGTGTATATAAATAACACATTGCCTTAAGTTCTGGAAAGAATATTCGAGCAGCGATTTAAAAGTGCTTAAACAAAATATCCTGAGAATCTTTTTACCAATATCCCGCTGTATCCCGCAGACAGCAGGGTAGGCAGAGGGAGCCTAGTGTTAAGACACTCTGTCCCCTACTTTCTTCTCAAGTTTTGTTAATTACAAAATAAGCTTCACGCTTATTCTCACAAGGCATCTTGCCATTGTTTTAAAATTGAATATTAAATATGTATTAATTTTAAGATATCCTTTAAAATATTTGTATAATCAAGAATAAATCGTAATAATCCAGTATTCTGGCAATTTCACCTAAATCAAATATTGAAAGCAATTTCACCTTTACCGTTTTTACGACTTCAACCATTATTGGAGGTAGCGATTGAATATTTGGAGTGTTATGATTGGAGTTTTCCCCGATTGGTGGTTATGAATGGTTTTACCAACGGAAAATATTATAGGTTAGTAGCTATTTGAATTTATTAATCTGAATTTAAATATTTTTAATTCTGCTTTAAATAAAATTTATTAAAAAGAAATGATTAAGAAGCTTCTTAAAAATAGAATTTATTAAGAACAAATTGATTGTTTAAACTTATAGATATATGTGTTTAATATATTTTTTTAAAAACATTACTAGTCCAATAAAATTTACAGATTAGATACTAAAGTTATACACGTTATAAAACTTACCCTCCCGTTTACGGAAGAGGCGCATCATCCGCCACTTCCTGACAGCCGTCTTAAGTTTCTTCATCAGCAAACAGTTCACAAAAGCACTTATCACTCTGTGACGCCATACTGAGCACATTTATTTATTATCTGTCTTATTTTATACTCTGTTTTGAACTGTCTTTGTCAATGTCAGTTAAAAAGAGTTCTATTTTTTCGCCATAGGAATTTTCTTTTTAATTTTAATGTAAGTATGATTTTACTGACTAGATATTTCATATTTATGTTAGAATTTACTTCATATTTCTTTATTATTTTAAAAATGAATAGAATAAATATATAACTGAGTTTTAGTAACAAATACAGTATTGAATATTTATAGTATTTATTCAAATGATAACGTTTAATAAGAAAATATGTTGAATGTTTAATAAACAAAATGGATTTCATTAAATAAAATGATATTTAATAAAATTAAACTGACTATTGATGATTTTCTAGTAAGTGTATAGCGGGTAAGAAAATATCACATCCATAATTATCTGATATAAATTAGTTATTGAGCTGAGCGAACCGAAGCTCGTGCTGGTCAAAAGTGTGTCTAGCTGTAATGCTACTCCTCCTAGACGGTTAAACCTACAGGTCTGAAACTTTGCAGGAACGTTGTGGACGACTAGACGACAAAAATATCTAGACGTAACATACACGGATGATATACACGGATATACATATGTACATATATATAAACACATATAGCTCCATTAACGATATTTATTAGGGTTATCTTTTTTATGCTTTATCCTTGACACGCCACTTCCGGTTAATGTATAATTTTTATGATAAGAGTTTGGACATAAAAATGTAATTTACGTACAATATTTTGCTATATTTGGCACAGTTGTAACATATACGAGATATGCCTTATAAAAATAAATAAAATAAAATAAGCCTTTATTGCTGTAAACATTTTACAATATGGTTTGTTCTTAATTATTTACCGATTGTACTAGACTGGGATCCGACCGTTGATTCCTGCATAAACGAGTTTTCTTAATTAAACCTATATTAATGAATAATACATGATTAGTAGAACAGATTACACCTGGGTTGCCTGGAAGAATCCTGCCGCAATCACCTTTAATTACATTTTTTCGTAACTCGTTTTTGGAGAAAATTGCA
>JAKRZM010000999.1:2034390-2118171 GCA_036379175.1 Heliconius cydno galanthus
TATATTATCTATGCCAAGATCAATGTCGGTAACATGTATAAAGTGACAAGTAATAACTTCTAACCTTAAAATTTGTCGATTTTATCCTTTCTCAATCTTCTTTAATCTCACAAATCAAATATTTTTCAATATTACGAACGGTTAGTTGCACTTTGTTTATTAGTTGGATGTGACAATCGTAAGAAAACTGCGATTAATTCCACTGATTTTAGAATATTTTATAGGAACGTTAGCACTATGACGTTTACTAGTTGAGCACCGGAACCGGACCCGATATGCCTTATATATATATATAAAGATCTAATAGTATTATTTTTATTGATGACGCAATGCCTCCAGAATTCGAGGGAAAGTGCGAAACGGAGTGTCTTAACACTAAGTTACCTTTGCCTACCCTGCTGTGTGCGGGATACAGTGAAGGTGATTAAAAACGAATTTTTTTACTGCTTAAAATCAAATATTATACTGTGTTGTAACACTAAGATAACTTATATTTGTATTAATATCCGCAAGTTTTATATCCACAATAAACCAATATATCATCGATAAACAAAAGACTCGTAAACAACGCGCTAATAACAAAAGTTAGTTATTCTTTTTATTATATAATACTTTCGTATTTCGGAAAAACAATACGAAGGGAAGGATCTCTGAACGTTGATTGCTTTTTGTAGAGTCAACACGGTGAAAAGTTTCATTTGCAAATATTTTCATTTATACGTCTATAAAGTTACTCAGTTATTGTTTTAGTATTTTACTTTGTTTAGCTTTTATTATTTATATTATTTCTTATTTTTACAATACTAATTATAAGCATATTATTTGATTTTCAAATAAAAATTTCGGCGATAAGATCTGAAGCCAATATAGCCCTTGTTGTAAATATATTTTATATTTTATAGACAAAAAAATCATCCTGCACACAGCAGGGTAGGCAGAGGGAACCTAGTGTTAAGACACTCCGTTCCCCACTTTCTGCCGAATTCTGAAGGCGTGTTGAGTGGCAGAACTCAACGCCGCGCTTTGCCTCGACACCAGAGCGAAGAAATTGAAATATAAACGTAAATAAATATTTCACTTCCTCGATTGGGGATCGAGCCCACAACCGTCGCGTTACAGTCACACCCTTGTTCCGCTGTGCCACGACGGCCTCAAATTTAAGTTTTATTTAAAAAAAATCTTTATTCAAATATAACACTGCATAAAAGAAAAGTAAAGATGTCTAAAAAGCAATATTTCTTATATCTTTAATCGTCTCTAGTATTTTGTAGAGAAGGGAAACAGAGGGTAAGGTAAAGTGCATGAGAACTTAGCCGACGCCCACATTGTGTAATGTTGATTGAAAAACGCTGTATCTAACCATAGTATTTTTCATCAGGTATTTTTTTAAAATACCCTATTATCCCCGAGTGACATCACTATCATCATATAGGCTATTTGTATTTTTTGAATTTATAGTATTTCTTTATTAATCTAACAGATAGCGTAAAAAGGCTGAGATGATGATATGATATGTTATTTATCGGATAAGCTCCAAGAGCGTCGCCTGAGATGGTTTGGCCACGTTACGCGCCGACCTAAGAACTATGTCGGATGCAAGTGCCTTGCTATATCAATTCCTGGAGTGAGACCTCCCGGACGCCCAAGGAAGCGTTGGTTGGATGTCGTGATACAGGACATGAGAGCCAATAATCTAACCACCGAGGACGCAAAAGACTGTGCAAAGTGGAGTATGTTGAGAAGGAAGGCAGACCCTGGCAATAGCGGGGATTAATGCCAGGAGGAAGAAGATTTGTAATAGCAATAAATAAATATGATAAATATATTCCATTTCATTTCAATACTTATAGTACACTCTAACACAATTTATACAAAGATAACAAAAAATCCTCCTTTAATAAACATTTAACATGAAAAATGTAAAAGATACGAAAACAAAGAGAGATATTCGCCTAAATGTTCGCACAATAAAAGTTAAATGAATCATAAAGCCGCGTGGATACGCCCTTGTGTTTTTTCTCATAGCATTTTTATTCAAGAGCACTCGTGAAGAGATGCTTGTGGTCGGCATTTTAGATTTACTTCGAGCCTTTTGTAAGTTCAAGGGCGGACCATTTTAAGTTTAAAATGATACAGGTGTACATGTACAGACAGAAAAATAATTAAAAGTGATATATATATATATATATACATTATTTTATCATTAAACAACTGTATATATGAACATAAATAACTTTGCGTATTAATAAGTTATTCACATTTAAATGTTATATATATTTTTTAAATAACCAGTATCTTTTTTATATATGGTGGTTGTATTTTACAGTAACAGAATATTTTTTGTAACCAATATAATTTTAAATGTAGCACTAGCGGCCCCAGTGCGGTTTCGAACGCTAAAACCATACGGAT
The DNA here is from genome assembly GCA_036379175.1 of Heliconius cydno galanthus. Lineage (NCBI taxonomy): Eukaryota > Metazoa > Arthropoda > Insecta > Lepidoptera > Nymphalidae > Heliconius > Heliconius cydno. Next base: position 2,036,803 of record JAKRZM010000999.1, read on the forward strand.
ATTAATTTAATTTAATAATATTGACCCCTTAAGAGATGGGCCGACGACATAAAGAGGTTGGTAGGAAGCGGATGGGTCCGAAGAGCTGAGGATCGAGTGTGGTGGCGAGAATTGGGGAAGGCATATGTCCAGCAGTGGACAAAAGATGGCTGTTCGTGATGATGATGATGATGATGAATATTTAAGTGTATTTTGGGAAAACTGGACAATTACTTTAGTATGGATAAGTTTACAATGTAGGTCACTGTTATATCTTCACTTAATAAACCTTATTTAAAATGTTTTCGGATTTTATTTGATTTTTGCTTTTTTTTTACACTCAGGAGAATGAATTAGTTTCGCTCTGGTAACAAGAGCCCTTCCCTCTGGCTGTCCATATATATATACGGGAAACTGACGAACGTAAAGAAGCGTCAAATAAAGATCATAAATCGAATATCAAAGTGCCAGAAATTGATTCTTGAACCTACAACTGAGCTTAAACCTCCCTCGGGGTAGTGTCATAAAACGGGTGTATAATAATTTCACGAGCCACTCATCCGTTACTTGGTATGATTAAAATATAGCCTAGATGAAGTTGTTATGTAATGTTTAAGTTTATTTCTATCTTTTGAGGCCATCACAGCATTACAGTGACTATATATAAACGATTATGAGTTCGATTTCCATATTACAAGTTTTTCCGATTATGAGTTCGATCGCTCATATTACAAGACAAAGGGTGGTACAAGCCTACTCTCACATGTATAATAGGTACAGAGTGAAGCTAAAAAGAAAAGAAAATGGCGAATAATAAAAAACATTTTAAACATAGGCAGGTCGTATTACAAGTTAAAAAAATATTTTTTTACTATAGTAAACATTAACAAATTTCATTGCCGTAAAATATATATGTATATAGATATATCTTTTTTACGTCAACGAACAATTGCAACTTTGTCAATTGTAAAAAACATAAACCAACCTTTTATTACTAATTTCGAAAGAAAATATATAATATATGACTAAAATATTAGATATCTAATTGATAAAGCTGATAATATTACACAGGCTACGGTCGGTTACCAAATATATAATTTGTGAGCAAATATCAGAACATTTCGTTCAAGGTTTTATTGTATCGAGTGTCGTTTCTTTTTTATATGAAACAATTTGCTTGACGTCGTTTATGTAAATATCATCTTTATTCAATAAATAATTTGACTGACATAAGACGGCTAAGAGTAGATAAACCGTATGTTTCTGACTGTTAAATTATATGTGAATTTATAAAAGACAATGTTGTTTTTGTTTCTAGTGATGTAGGTAGAGATATCCTAGACATTTATTCTGATTCTGATAAGTTAGAAAGCTGAACACAACGCCGAAGTTTGTCTTGGCAGTGCGTATAAATAAAATTTTAGTGGAGAGAGTGAGTGGAGATCTAACTTAAAGCCATTGCGCTTACAGTCAAATGCTGGCCCGTCACGATATTCTTGAGAAGTCTTATCTTGTTTTGATGCTTGAGTAGCAAATATCAGTTTTTCTACCGACCTGGCAACCTTATATACCGTACCGTAACCGTATAATTTATTTTCAAATCTTTCAGCATCTGATTGTAAACGCGGCGATTATGAGTTCGATTTGCACTCAAAATCAACACATAATAACTAGAAAATTAGACGTATAGAAGGGAACAGCGAGAGTCAGTTGTTTTGGTTGCATTTCGAGTGAAATTCGCCATGAAATCAAAACCTATAGGGAACTTCCCGTGGACCTATAGTACAAATAAGGGGCATAATTTTAGTTCATATAATATAACTGTAGTTCAAGGTGAAATAAGAATTTACAAGACAGATTTAATTAACATAGAACAATATTGAATGCAAAAACTTTGGCATTGTAGCGCAACCGTTTGTGACCTACATTCCCAAATGCGCCAACTAGCACCAAGTTCTGAAGGAAACGCCACAAATCGCAAGGGATCTGTAATTTCGTGTGACCTAAAACGTATATTTACTTTGCTAAAGAAAAATTTGTTGTAAAATTTTGAATGTATAAACTACGATTTTTTAGTGGATAATGTGTTTTCTTTTTATTTATTTATGTCTTCATGAATTTTATTGAAGAAATGAAAATATAATATAACGATATTTTATTTATATTAAAAGTAAAAAAGTGATACTATTTTTACTTTAAACTATTAATTTATTAAAAGGCTCGCTCTCTTTTTACATGTAAAAAGTTGCACGCACGTATGTTTTATATCAATACTCGAAGCAACGGTAGCGTGTTTCACTTCATAAACACTAATCTTCTGGGTACAGGAGACAACAATATTTTTAGCGAAGTTTATTTTGTTTTTTTAAAAGCTTATTCATTTTATTTAGGCCAGTTGAGGCCAGTAGTAGCGTACAAACGTGTGACTGTAAACGCGACTGATCTCGGGTTCGATTTTCATTTGAGGAAATTAATCTTTAATATTTTCAATTCTTCACTCTGGTGTTCAGGCAAAGCATTAAGTTCTGGCACTCAACACGCAGTGCCTCTTAATTTCATTGAAATGTAGGGAACGAAGTGCCTTATCATTAGGTTCCCTCTGTCTCTACCGTGTGTGAGATACGGCGTGAAGCTAAAAAAAAGAAAACAAATAACTAAAATCTACTAAGCAAGTTCCCTAACTAAAATAATAGGTATAATAATTTTCTCGTGTGGAAAACACATAAGATACCACCGAGTAAGTTACGTTCGTACGTTAAGTAACTTAGCTGACGTAAAAACCACCTCCGTTACCGTAAAACGGTGCTAGATTAAATAATTTAGTAAATTCGTTCCAGCCTACAATGTTTAAAAATGGCTGAAGCGATATAAAAGTTTTATTAGACACGCGACCTTAGCTTGTGTAAGCAATTGTTATGTCCACTTTTAATAATGCAACCTGTGTGTAACAAGCTACTGACTGACTCTAATACAAGTATAATTCGAAAAAATAATAATTTAATGATGATAGGTACCATTGTTAGCAATAAGTTATAATGCGATAGTTTTGGGTTGAATTGACTAAAACGAGAATAACTTAGGTATTTAAAAAGAATTCCTTGATTACTTTATAAATATTGATTTTGGCTTTTTGAATGGGTGACAAATAGTAGAGCCTCCCTATTAATCATTGTGAAATGCTATAGAAGTTCAATGTTAAAGTTCAAAGTTCACAATATTTTTTCGACGTGGGCAAAGATAGGCGACTTATAGATTAGCCTTATTTGTTTTAACAGACTCTCCCAGCGTCTGTCCTGAGATAAAATCGTAGCTGTCCTGAGAAATTGTTTTTTTTTTCTTATATTTATTTAATAAATTCAAGTAACTGAGTTCATTAGAGCCATAACTTTGCCTGAAACTTATTTTTCTTATAATTTTTTCATGTTCAACATTATAATTAAGTAACGAAATAAAGTTGCTCAAGTACTCGAATACTTAAATTAAAATTGTTTACAGTTTAATAATTAATTACATAATTTTAGTAAATTTCTTATTAAAGAATAAAATAAAGATAAGATAAGATAAAAATAAAATCTACTATGTCTTAGAAATTGTGTTACTAAAAAAAAATAAAACGTATCGTATAGTAATATCACTGGAACAGGATACAAAACGTCTTTTACGTTCGTAGAAAGAAAAGCATTGTGTAAAAACAATAGTGAATCTCCAGTCTTTTCTGAAACTACAGATACTATAATCTACATTTGAAGCATAGCATGAATGGAAGATAATACAGAGAAAACTATAATAAATTCTATTCATTCCATTCCATTTAAAATTTTCTTTAATATACATTATTTGATTTTTAACGATATTCTAGGAGTTCGAATGTAGTTAAATGTTTCTCTACTGTTTATTTGAGTGATAGATCATCCTAGCACTAGGGACGCGCTGCGGCTTCGCCCGCTTGATCTACATGCATTATTTTCGTTTTCTGATGTAATATGTAATATTTATTTTCTATTATATCATATTACACGTATTTTTTCAGATTTTATTACAATATGGGAATTGGGGCTTTTTTTATAAATATACTAGCGACCCTCTTGCGGCTTCGCCCGCTTTTACTACTGGATTATTCATGTAATGTATGTTTGCAAAGCACTTAAGATAATGTGAAAATTAATTAAACCCTAATGCAACCCGCAATTTCCAATTGTTTTACACAGCAAGGATTTTTTAGTAGGTGCCGTAATTTTAAATCTGTGCTACTAATCTTTTCAAGTACTTATTAAAATATATTTAAATGACTATTTTTAGATAGTTAAATGACTATTTTTAAACGGAAGAAATTATAAACAAAAACCTACCTACTAATAACTACTACAAAAAATGTGAAACCAAATATATCGCGCTTAAATAATACATTCAACTCCAATTATCCAATACGTGCAAACGCTTCTAACTAAATCTTCGTTGCTATAGAGGCAGCCGGGTTTTTTTTTTCGAACTTGTGGTTAATGCTGAAGGGGGTATTCTGTCCCTGATGAAAAGCAAGCACGACGTGGCTGCCTGTGAGGAAAATTAAATAGAATGCATGGGCCGGGAATCGAACCCGGGCCGCCCGCGTGGCAGGCGAGCATTCTACCACTGAACCACCGATGCGTGTAAGGCAAGCGGGCACGGCGGACGCATGGCGAGTGGCGAGCCGTTTCGCAGCAAGGATTTTTTTGATATTGTAACAACTTCTAAAGTACTTATTAAAATGAAAAACAGTAAAAGACAGTTTTGGTCTACATTAAATGGCCGTAACGTAAACGTAACTAATGTACTTATTTATATGCTGAGAGTAAGGGATAAGTGAAACTTGAGTAACATACAGCTGATGTGTCAACGGTGGGATGTGTCAACAATTATATGCGTTTCTCTGTAAAACTATTCGCAATTTCGAAATATTGTAAAAAGCAAATTTTATCTTCGTTTAACGTAGAAAATTAATAAAGTATTTTAAAGGATAAGGATTAATACCATTATGGAAAATATCCCTCACAATAAAAAATATATTGAAATTATTATTTTTAGACAGAAAAATGATCACTACACGTTATTCTTAAAAGATACGAATATGCTCTCGCGGACTTTTTTGTAGATCTTATTAAGAGAAACAATACTCGAGTACATTATTTTCATGTAGTACTTACCATTAGAGCAGCGCATGCGCGAAAGTCAACAACTCAACGGGTAGGACTTTATACATATTTATCGTATTTATGTTAATTTACATAAGAATGTACAAATAATAAACTATATATAAACCTTCTACAAAAAACACTCGACTTAATGGTGAAGACCGCATCAAAATCCGTTGGGTGGTTTAGAAGAAGAAGAGTTAGAAACAACAGACAGACACGAAAAGCGACTTTGTTTTATAAGATATAGGATAAAGCTCCAATTCCCCAGTCATTCAAGAAGGTTTCCTTTTTTCTTTAAAAGGTATATAACCCTAAAAATCTGTAAAAATGTCAATTATATAAAAAATAAAATATTAAATGTAAGCAAAAACTAAGTACTGCAAAAATAACTTATACATTTATATATTTATAAATACAATTATAGCATAGGTAAAACTTAATTAGAGATTTATTACTTACGAGCTTATCAATAACTTTTATAATATTATGTGTTCAAATGTCAATTTAAAATAAAAATGCGAAGGCGGCATTTTTCCCATCATTAAGGCTATCTATTATAGAATATTAATATAAAATGTTCCATGTCACTGCTACTCGTATAAAGATTGACTATAGGTAATAATGTTTTTTAATTTAATTATTAGTAATTGAATACAGTGGGAAAATGAAAATAATATTGGTTATTTTCATTTTCTCACTGTAGTAAGAATAGTGTTGGCGGCGTTGAATTCCGCCACTCACCATGCAATGTCTCGAATTCGAGATGATAGTGGAGAATTAATTATCTTAAATATATCATTAAATTCTGAGAATATAATGTAAAGAACTTAAATTTAGTTATTTTACTTCTAAATAAAAGCAATCTCAAAATTCAAGTCTTAAAACTTAAAATTAAGATTTAACGGTTAAACCTCATTCAAATTTCAGGTTTAATCTAAACAACGTCAAATACCTACATATTTAGATATACGAGTATATAAAAGTATACAATCCAAAATATACCACGCTCTTGCAATAAAACTTAATAGAAGGATAAAGGATGCTTACTGCTAGACGGTTCACTATATTTTAACGAGGACATCTTGAAAGTTCATTTTAAATTCGTTAAAAATCTACACATATTATTTGAAATCATAATTTTTTATATTTTCATTGCTTCGCTATGGTAAAAAGGCAAAAATGTGGGCGTTGTGTTCCGGCATTCAACGCCTATTTTTCGAAAAGCAGAGTAGAGGGAACCTAGAGTTCCTTGGTTTTCTTATTCTGCTATATGCGAAATATATCGGGAAGTTAAAAATATAATAGAATATTTATGAGTATATTATAATAGTTTGTATATGTATGTTATGTATGTTTTACAAAGGCCGATCGATAGTTGGCGACAAATTCATACCCTTAATAGAACATTGCACATGATTGATCACCTTTTGATTTACTGTAAGCTTCATTGGTATTCGCTTCATGGCCAAAGGCTTGGACATCATGTAGTTTTTTATGGTGCAAATTATATAAAGTCTATACAAACGCATAATAAAGATACCCACTTGTGTAGAAAATCTATATATTTTTTACTTTTTAACATAAAATCAATATATTTTATTACATAACTCTAGTTTCATTAAATAAATTTTTATGAGAAATGTTTTAAGTGTTCCTTTACGACCATTTTTTACACAAAAATTGAGTTAAGAATCAATTTTAAGTTCATTATTCTTTTGTGGTACAAATTCTTACTTTCAAACAATCTTAAAAAGCAAGATAATGAGATTCAGTTGTCAAAGAGAGGCTTTTTGACAAAGAAATGATTAAATAAACTGCCAACGATACTTTACACAATTTTTAAGAGAGTCAAGTAATACTTGGCAGTTTATTCTCAGTTAAAAAAAATGGAATAGTATAATTACCGTTTAAATTAAGAGACTATGTTGACGTATAAATATATTTTTTATAGTTTTCCATTTATTTTCAATTTTACTTGATTCTCAGTGGATATATCAGCTCTTATATATTTTATATCCACTATCCTCTCTGGAGATTTAGTATTACATGGAACAGGCGGTATATTAGACACGTCCCAGATGCGCCTAGACGTCTATGTGTCTGTTACAATTTACCTTTACGTATAGGTTTGGATTATGTTGGGATTATTTTAACATAAATTTATGGTAGCTTTTTAAATTTATCTTGGCATTTATCTTTAATGATTTTGTCAGGAATGCGAATATTATGAGCATTTTTTGTAAAAAATACTTGAGCATCTCTTGTTTTTTTTATGATATTATCAAAAAAGCCTAGTGGTAAGATATATTCACTTCCGTCTCCGTCTATTTGGAGGCATCGCTGAACTTTGGTCTCACTAGATCCGAATACTAAAATATTTCAACAAATTCCTTCTCGAGAGGAACCCAAAGTTCGAATTACGGAATATGTAGAACAAAGTATCTTAACATTAGGATATCTCTGCAATTCCTAGAGCCAAACACAGGAAAAACGTGAAGCATTGTAGCTATATATAGGCTATATATTTTATAATTACAATCTAAATATAGGCTATATTTTAAAAACACTACTAATTACAGCGTGTAACAGGCGCTAATTACTTTAAAATTTAATATATGGTGCAAAAGTATAGGTAATATCAAGCTTAATTACCTTATTTGCAATTTAGTTTAGCTCACTTCAATATGCACTATAATATTTTATAATAAAGAACATTTTTTTTAGGCTTCACGGTGTATCCCGCATGAAGCAGGATTAGTGTTGAGACACTCCGCTCCCCATTTTCCGCCGAATTTTGGAGGCATTGCGTGTTCAGTGGCGGAATATAACGCAGCGCTTTGCTTTGAAACCAGAGTGAATAAATGAAAATATGAAATATATAAGTTAAAGGACATAATAGTGTTTAGATTTTAGCCTCACGTAGACCATCTACGAAAGAGCTACGAAAAATATTTTTTCTTTTAATGGCTATAATATATTTTTGACTTTCACTTAAGTATCGCATAGCAATTTTTACAGTAGTAGTCATTTTTATTTACTAATGTTCGTTTATTTAGAAAAATACTTGTATTAGTACAATTTAGTATAGTCGCTCAGGTCGGCTACTTAATTATATTGAAGCGGTAAGTGTCTACACTAATTATGTAGGTACTTACCACGATCTATCGTCAATATTAAAATCTGAAAGGACTTAATCATTATGAAACTATATTGATACTATTTTATGTTGGTTTGAATTTATACTATTTGTTTTTTTTTTCTATAATATGTAGAGAAGGGCAATTACATCTATTCCATAGAAAGAGAAGGGCAATTACATATTTCCAAAAAATCCATTAAAATATATCTTTTGCCGAAGATAACTTTTAATCTTTAATCTTTTTAAAATAATTAAAAATCAAATAAATCTGAAATTCTTGCCCGCTTATGTCAAAACTTTTGTTAAAAGTAACACAATGTTTAAAATATTTAAAAAAATGCGAGCAAATATCAGTTTTATTCAATAGAAGCTTCAAAGGAGAACAATTATGTTAATCCCATAAGGCCCAGCTCACTTAAAAACAACAAAGGTTTTTGCATCACATTTTGAGGACAAAGAGTGTTTATCCATGGGAAATGTCATTAGATTATTCTAAAACACTGCATCCTTCCACATTTTTATCAAATAATTGAATATTAAATATAATTTTATTCACTTAAATGTCACAAAAATGTAAACGTCAGTTCCACAGATAATACAGGTTTGAATGAACACAAACCGCGGGAAAAATGACAGATTATACATGAACGCGTCCTCCTCCGGCGGAGTATGGTGGCCAACTGAAATATAAGGGTGAATCGTAAAGGGTCGTACGAACTGGTTGTATTGGATGTACGTTTTACAAACGTTTGTAGATAATAATAGTGTAATTGTCATTAAATAAGTTGTATTTTTTATTATTCAACTTCACGCTGTATCCCGCACACAGCAGGATAGGTAGAGCGCAGAGGGGCTATATGCGGGTTAGAACCTGAAGCTGATATTTGATTTATTAGACGAACTTAAATTTCAATATTATAATAAGGAAGAAACTTTAGTTTACATTTTTTCTCCTTTAATTATTTACTTTGTATTTGAGCTACCTATATTTGTCACGTAAAATTAACAAAATTCTAAGTTGAAATTATAAAGTAAAAATGAATCTGATTATTAATAATTATGTTTGTGAGCCTGGAGGTTCAAAAGCCTCATTAAAATACATGGAGAGTATTCTGTGCAAGAATGTTTTGTATTATTTTTAAAGCTATCATTTTATTTCAGTCAAGAAACACTGATTATGTACTCTTTATATAAGTTTCGTTTTATGGTAGTTGCATAACGTTACAGCCGTAAAAGAAAGAATCATATAATACCTACTTTACAGTGATAATTTCGTATTTTCCTTTTCTTATATTAAGTAGTGTGTATAAAAACATATTTTTTTAATAATTTATAAATGCATATTTACTGTATAATACGATTATATTAAACAACAATTCTGGGTGTGTTAGACCATATAATAAACATTTTATTAAATTAAACTACAATACCATGCCTCTGAAATTCGGCGGACAATTGGGAACGGAAGTGTATTAATGGGAACGGAGTGTTTTAACACTAGATTCTCAGGATCCCTCTGCCTAACCTGCTATGTCCCGCACATAGCAGGTTAGTTACAGCTTGAAGATAATATATTTCGTGTCCACATAAAATTATTTAGTAAAATAACTAGCACATATTTTAAAAGCTTAAAACGTCGTGGCAACTTTACCGTTAAGCTTAATGGTGCGATGTCTATCCTGGATTGAAGCACTTAAGTATTAAAATGTATTTTTTTAGTATTACCAGAACAATTTTGTACATACATACATAAAACTCTTCCTTTACTAAGTGTCTGACTTCAGTGCACAACTGAAGATATTGATCATAGAAAGCGAGAATTTCCCGAAATTCCTACGGCAACAAGAAAAAAAAATTAAATGAATTCAAAATAGTTGAATAATGACGTTGAGAACGGAGCGCTATTAATTTTAAACATATATTTCAATAAATTTTAGTATTTGTTGTGGATATTTAAGTAAATAAAGTCTTTTTAATAAGACATTACCGCCATTATGAAGTAATTACACCACATATTGACATTTGGACATAATAATTACAAATATAAATTATTTAAATTACGCATAATTTTATAATACTTAAATATTATTAGTTGGGAAATCGTTCTATGTTTATTTAATCTTTACGTAGCTCGTTTGTGAAGTTAAGTTGTGAAGTCAGTAGTATTTACTCTTGACAGGGAGGCGGAAGTAAACGTTCACGGAATACAGAATATGTGTAAATAAGGGTAGGAGGAGATCAGTGGGGCATAGTGGCTAAATGTATACGAGGTGCGGAGTCAATTTTATTGTCATTTTTGTGGGGCTCTAGTATCACGATGTTGAGAGCAGCCACTCAACACGTAATGCCTCCAAAAATGGGAGAACGGAGTGTCTTAACACTAGGCCATGCGGAATACAGCGTGACGCTGAAATTAAAAAAAATACTAATACTTGTCAATAAATTATTTAGATCTATTTTTTTAAAACGATCACTACAGACTTTTAATTCTTTTTTATTCTACTTGAAAATAATAAAATGTTTTTGATGAAAGCTTAATGTTTGCCACAAATTCATTCTGTATAATGACATTATAAGAAGGAGATTAAGCTGAAATTTTGTAGTAAAATACTGATTAAAAAACATTCGCCAAAGGACTAACAACCGCCATCTTCTTTTAAGTACAGTTATTTAAGTTTTGTGTTTCTTTTTTTTTAATCTGGTAAAATTAAAATCGAAATGAAAAATTCAGCCTTAATTTTTAACTTTAACGTTTATTGTTATTTTTTACTCGTCTCAGGTAAGCTTAAATTATTTATAAGGCGTAATAAGAATCTACGTAGGCAAATTTTATCAAAATCTGTTCAGGGATTTTGGCGTGATTGATATAAATTTATAATTGATATAATACCACACACACCACATAACACTATTACTATGCACTAGAAATATAATGTATTTTCATGATTGTCAATTTGCATGAGTTTGACCGCAATGAAAATTAATATACCGTAGACGTGGCGAGAATTAGGGGAGGCCTATGTCCAGCAGTGGACGTTGAAAGGGTGATGGATGGATGGATGGAGACATATGCTTTCTCTTAAATTCGAGGAAAACGACTTAAATAATTTTTCAGCATATTTTCTTTCTCTCCTTTGCAATAAGAGGTGTGGAAATATAAAAAGACTAAAATGTTGTACCAAATTTCTTTTCTATCCCGCCAGCTCATTCGCATGGTCGCATTCGCTAAATTGACACGCCCCAGGGACGCTCCGACGTTATGTAATCCATGGAAATACGCAATATGCTTCAATTATTTATGATAGTACTAGTCTTCTATATAAAAAAAAAAAAAAAATTATAGCTTCAGGTTATAGAACCTGAAGAACCTCCGCGTATAGAAGGGTATAGGTGAAAATCTCCACCGACCGAACTCAAAAGCAATTCAGCCGACCAAAACGGAGATGGCGAGACGAGATCGACCACCATGGCCCTGACTGGTGCAAAATAGCATAAAGCGTAAAAGTGTAGAAACTATATAGGGGGTTTTTCTAAGCTATCGGACAGTACAGATTGGTATAAAAAATAAATTATTGTTTTAGAAATACTCTAAATTAAAATTTTTGTTACAAGATCTACCTCCCTCCATTATTACATTCCCAGGTCGTCTCAGGACTCATGTCCAAGACGACGAGAATGATAAAAATAAAAAATTAAATAAATAAAATATTTATTTTAATTTCTTCGCTTTGGTGATGAGGCAAAGCGCGGCATTGAATTCCGCCAATCAACACGCAATGCCTTCAGAATTCGGCAGAAAATAGGGTACAGCGTGATTTCACACTAGATTCCCTCTGCCTATCCTGCTGTGTGCGGGATACAGCTTGAAGCTGAAGCTGCAGGAATATCCAACTTCGTTCATAAACCAGATCTATAAAGTGAAAATATTTAATAAAAAAATATTAAACCGCAAAAATGTAATTTGACTTGAAAAAAAATACGGAAATCAATTTATGCCAAAAGCAATCTAGAATGAATCTAAAGTATCCTTACGAATAAACTTTTAAATCGTTGTCGAAGTTTCGTTTGAGTGGCTATAACTGTTGGGTGACCTATGAAATTTATAGGTCACCGTTTACTATTTTAGTGACGAACTTAAAATGTCGGTGTTTCAACTTTCAAAATGTTAATCGAAATATTAATAAAATGTAATAAAATATTTATTTTCATAAGAACATATTAATGTAAAAAGATAAATCAGTATATAAACTAGGAATAACGAAAAGACTTTACTTTTGTGTCTATATGTTTGTCCTCGAGCAAATAAGTTAGTGTAAATAAGGAAATTCATAAAAGTAACTTCTTTTTGCAAGCTTTTATTATAGTTTCGAATGTCTCTGTGTAATCAAATCTTGTTAGTTGTTTTTTGACCCACTTTCTGGTATTCTATTGACCTGAAATTTTTGGTGCGTGTGCTAATTCAGTATTATTATTTTACATATTAAAACGCATATCCATCGACAGATATAAAAAAATACTATTTGTTTTTTCCATAGACAAAACCAAGCAGGAATCCATAAATTATGTTATTAAAAATTTTATAACGTCATGCCGTCGTAGCGCATCGTGATATCTGAATGAGGGCGCTATGGTTGTGGGTTCGATCTGATCCTCTCAAGGGAATAATTATTACAGAGCAGAGTAGATATCCGCTACTCTACATACAGTGTCTAGAAAATTGAGCGGAAAATAGGGCGGAGTGTTTTAATGCTAAGTTACCACTGTTACCTTATTTGTTGCTGACAATGATACCTTTGGAATAGACTGGAACGAACATTTCCAATCTAATTTCATTCCCAACGTCCATTATTATTTATTAAATAATTAAATGGGTTGTTTTTAATGATTTGTCACATATTTATTTTCACAACTTTTTAAAATTGTAGTATAATATATTATAATATAATTATAATATAACATTCTTGTAATATTTCTGGGATATAAAGTTTTTATTCGTATTCTAGAAATGTTGGCATAGCCTCTAATTCCGTTATAGATATTCCCGTATTGTCTTTGCAGAGGTCACAGTTGGGGTCAAATAATTCGACCTACATGATGTAATACTCATGATGTCTCTATTACTGTGTATCACTAATAAAATCACTACTTAAGGAGTGTTTTAGTGTTAATTATACAATTACTAGGACTATAAATCATTATTGTTTTCAATGTACCATATTAACCTTTGCTCTGGACAATACTTAATTGAACAAATTTGGATGTACGCTTATATTTTTTATGCTATAAAGTTTTTTTCTCTAATAAACAAAAGTGATTTAAGTAGAAGGTTTATATGTTGCGAGTATGGGTGAAATATTAGTGTTATAATAAATTTTTAGGCCGTCAACTATCGTCTACCGTTGAGGCATACGAGGGAGAGTCCGACTCGCACTTAACCGGTATTTATTCTTAATATACAACTCTCCAAAGGATTTTGTATCTACGCGTATCCTAAAAATGAGACGCGTTTAATAAATAATGAAGGCTGTAAATAAATATGCTTGACACGTCTCTTTTAAACAAATCGAATACATCCGAATAAATATTAAATAACAAAAGAACGTTAGCGACCGAAAACCTTGACTTTGGGAGCGGAAAAGTAATGAATTATGAATGTCAAACGGATAAATGTGGGTGAATCTGCCAATGTATACACAGAGTATCTAATTATATTTTTTTATCTTGCTGTATAATATTTTTTTTATCATATAGCGTTTAATTCTTTGTTATTTGTCAGTGTCTGCTTTTTATAGGGTTGGTTGTGAATTTGATTCCGTCTCGAAGGAATGTCTGGCTAGATAAAGCGCGGCGTTGAGTTTCGCCACTATTTTTTTTAATTCGGACAGAAAATGGAGAATGGAGTGTCTTAACACCAATGTCTCTTTACGTACCCTATTTTTATTGATCGAGATCTCCAATTTTCGTACGATACCCACGGTGGACAAGCCCGACCCGCCGTTGTCAAGTTTTTTTCTTTTTTTAGCTATATGCAGTCGGGATTTTTGTTTCTTAAAATTTATTATTTTTTTTAATTGTAATTAGGTTTGTAATAGAGTATTTTAAAGTGGTGATGAAAAAAACACTCAGTATAATAAAAATACTTATTCAGCAGTATTGCATTCTACAATCCATTAAATCCGATTGTATGACAAAGCTTTCATGGAAAACTATGATTTTGTAATTAGGTAGTAAAAATGAAAATAGTTTTAGATTTTGGTTATAGGGTGTGGACTGTAATTATACTAAAATTTTATTTAAAATATTGTTTGTCATTTTTCACATTATTTTCAGCCTCCACCATAATGTATTGCATACTCACTCTACACCTAATCGCAAGCGGTAAATGCGAGAACGAATAAGTAAATTTTGAAATAGTTTCTCAATAAGGTAAGAGAGGGCGCCTATAGTAAGCTAATGTTTGCTAACATAGAAGTTTCAATTAAATAAAGTAGTTTCTAATATAATTTACAGATGTCGCTATTATTCCTACTATTGCCAATAGAACGGACAGCAGGTGGCAGTACTAATTTACTTATAAGCAGATGCTAGATGGCGCTGTACATTTTAATAAATACCCTCGCATCGGTAAACTTGATCTGCTTTAAACAACCCTCATCCTCCCCCTTCTCTAGAGATCAAAGTGAGTTCAATGAATCGCTTACGTAAGCTAAGGCATTATTAAACTACTGTTCTTTAGACTTAAGTTTCCTGTTAAGAATATACATATGTTGCTTTCTTTTTAAGCTTTATTATATAAAAATTATGAACCTGATGTGTTTTTTATATTTATATGTTTTAATAATATACTAACGTTACGAATAAATCTCGGTACGTCTGAAATGAATTGCGTAAATTTGACGCATCTTGACTTGACTTGTCCTCATTTAAAACGAATGACGAAGATGAATTAGGTGAAGGCTGTACTGGATCTCTTTTTTTTACATGTATTCTATAATTGTGTATATTTCTCTTTTTTATTACCGGTCAATTTCCTTCGTGTGTTTTCCATACAGCGTGATATTGGCGAAAGAATTATGCTCAACTGGCACGCTCGAAACGTCATATATCAAGAATTCAATTCAATTCAAGACGAATGTCACCTCAGTGATCGAAAACAAACTTCAGATTTCCAAAAGTTTACCGCATCCAGGTAAAAAAAATCATTTAAAATGTATAATAATCGTGAAAATCAAAGAACTTATTATAATTCTGACTCACTTATAACATACATAACACAAAGAAAACTAACAAGGATACCAAAACAAAACAACTTCCAAGTGGTGAACTCTGTAACAAGATAGCTTTATACGGTTTCATTTGTCTAAAGTTAGATAACATCTTTAATCCATTTTAAACTTTTCCTGATTGTTTGCTTCTAACATCGCTTCCTTTTTCTTTTTTTGAGATTTATTTCCACAATGAATACGCTATCAATCAAAAAGTTACCGAGACAAATCAGAAAGTCTATTTATAATGTTGGAGATAACTTTTGTGAATGACAATACTTCTAAATTGTATAGCTATATCTATACCAGAGGTTCTCAAACTTTTCATATCACTATCTAGTCATTGTTTATTGATAGAAATATAATAAACTATGACGAAGTGAATAGTGCATTATCGCATATTCTTCGTTGGTTTGATGTTAATAATCTAATGTTAAATGCTAAAAAAACGAAATGCATTGAGTTTGCCTTACCAAATGTTAAAAAACATAATTTTAATGTAATAATTAAAGGAGAACCTCTTAATGTGTCGGAATCAGCTATTTTCTTAGGTGTTACTATAGATTCCAAACTCCAGTGGAACGCTCATCTGGAAGCACTTGCAGATAAACTTAGCTCTGCCGCGTTCGCAATTAAGAAAGTAAGACAAATGACGGACGTTGAAACTGCCCGACTAGTCTACTTTAGCTATTTCCATAGTATTTTATCTTATGGAATGCTGCTATGGGGCAGTGCTTCAGATATCAATTCAATATTTATTCTCCAAAAAAGAGCCGTAAGATATATTTATAATCTAAGAGCTCGAGATTCTCTGCGAGATGTTTTCAAAGATGCAGGTATTATTACAGTTGCTTCCCAATTTCTATACTAT
Organism: Heliconius cydno galanthus; assembly: GCA_036379175.1. Lineage (NCBI taxonomy): Eukaryota > Metazoa > Arthropoda > Insecta > Lepidoptera > Nymphalidae > Heliconius > Heliconius cydno. The sequence goes on from JAKRZM010000999.1 coordinate 2,053,228, forward strand.
AATATTCTCTTTGTCCGACAAAATATACATTGTCATAGAAAAAATAGCGACAGTCATACGATAGAAACGAGAAATAAAGATAAGCTTGTTACACCAAGTTTTCGCCTCCAGAAAGTTAATAAATCCTTTATGGGTCTGAGTATACGTGTATATAATAAAATTCCGCAGTGTATTCTTAATTTGCCACTTCCAAAATTTAAAATATTTGTAAAAAAAATTCTGACAAGTAAAGCTTATTACACTGTTCAAGAATATTTAGAGGATAAGCATGTATGGAATTAATGTCTATTGAATGTCAGGCAGGACAGCTGCCAACTAATGTAATAGTAAAATATACCATTGACTTTAAAAAGAGCAACTGTTGAGTTTCTTGCCGGCTCTTCTCAGCAGAACTGCCTTCCGAACCGGTGGTAGCTTTTTGTTGACATGTACATTCGACGATTCAAAAGTGCTTATAAAGTTTATTTGAATAAAGAATATTTTGAATTTGAATTTGAATTTGAATTTGATAATAACATAGGTTAAAAAGAGATTAACTAATAAATTAACAGTCTGAAGTTCATTGGAGTGAAGTGCGGTCGTTTTAATATATGTAGGTTGGAAAATTCCAAATAAGAATAGAAATAAAACTTACAATTAGGTACGAAGAAAATCGCAGTATTTTGCGAAATAAACCTTTGTATATAAAATCTCCTCTACCATCCTCTCCTTGCTTTGGTTTTGGGTTGGAAGTTTAAACTTTCGGCGTTAAGTTCCGCTATTTAACTACACCGAATTTTCATAACTCAATGATATAAATATAAGCATACAGTATTATAATTATATGTACATGCATACATATATATGTGAGATACCAATCGTCAATGACAAATATATTGGGATGTCAAATCAGATATCAGCACTAATTAAATTTTCAGAATAACTGGAGCCGTAATTTCAGTAATTAATATGTCGCGTCCGTCTGTTCACATATATCCAAATTTGGGAACAAAATGTATGTTAATTAATAAATCAATTAAGAGTACGATCAGTTGATTTGTTTTTATTGAAATGAAAAATCATGTTTTGAGTAAGTAATTTGAGACTGAGGCTACCGTAGAGCAGTGAGGTATTATTTGATTATATTCTCCATGGTTGTAAGTTCAAAGGTCACTCGCTATTGAACATTTTAATTATTTAAAATTTCCCAATGTAGTAACACTTGCAAGGTCACCAAATTGGGTGGAAAGGACAGAATAGAGTGTAATATTTTTATATCAAAAAATAATCCTACTAAAAAGGCATAAACAAATTGGCAAATCCAAGCTTTTTCTGCTCAAATTGGCAGTTAAGAATGCGCTCATAAAACTAACACTATTAAACTCTGAAAGCAAATTAACGAATGAAGCTTCAAGCCCGGAAAGTCTTTTGGATAAAACAAGTTTTAATTTTTACCAGCTAAAACTAATTTAAATTTAAAATTTAAAATTGCATCGTTAATTAATATGATAACAATTGTATCGTGCTTGCAAGTGAATTGATAACATCCTTAAAATCTCCAAAACATGATAAGATTTCCACTCCGGAGACAAAATATGTAATATTTTAATTTCTAGTACCGATGCAAAGCTTAGCTTTGGGTTTTGCCACTCAACAAGCAATACTTGAGAATTTGGAGGCACTTTCTTCGGGGAACGGAAATGTCCTAACAGGAACATAGTTCCTTAACATTGGGTTTCCAGATTTCATTATTTAATGTATATTGTGGATGTGTGTATTAAAAATGATAATAACATAAAAAATATATAAAAAAACAAGTAAAATATAGTGTACAGATTTTCCTGGTCCAACGTATTTCAACAAACACTTTCTGTAAGGGAGCATCTGTTTAGACGAAGTGGGAAGTTAGGGTTTACAAAAAGGGGCAATTTAATTTCTTACCTTTTTTTCGTCGAGGCGAATTAGCTGGTGTGCTATGTTCTGAGCTCTCCGCCGCGTACTCCGTGCCACTGCTATCTAATCCCGGCGCTAAGGAGAGAATGTTGCCAGCCGGACATCTCTCCCGACTTCTACTACGTTGCCATCGACTCTGGAATAGAAATATTTTTTATATTAATATCACGAAATGCATTTTATTGATACTTAAATAAGAATTTTAAAAAACACGTTATTTTTATATAACGCCTATTTTCACATTGAAAGAATATTGTCAAGTAAAATTTAAACTTACTTTTAGTGGTATGGTACGTTCAATTTTCTTTAAAAGAAAAAAAAAATATTCCTACACTTGAGATTACAATTTCCAAGTATATAAATATTTGTACTCTCAAATCAAAATCAGTACATCGAAAAAAAAATGTTTAATTTTATAATAGGTCTTTACATAATTCTAAATCCATTGAGGTCAGTCGTGGTGCAGACTTTAAATGCTACAGCTTTTGGGCTCGATTACCAGTCAAGAAAATGAAACATTTAATATTTAATTAATGTCGAAGCAAAGCGCGGCGTTGAGTTCCGTCACGTAACACGCATTGTCTCTAGAATTTAGTGGAAAATGAGGAACGGAGTGTCTTACATTTCCTCTGACTACCCTGCAGTGTGCAAGATACAGCGTGTAGCTAAAAACATAATTGTTCGTATTTCATACTATAAAGTTTATAGGGCTATAAGACGCTTTATAACGTGCTTATAAGATTAAGACTAAACTATTCTATAAGCCAATTTTATCGTTTAACCCTGAATGCCTACTTTAAGTCTTTATTTTTGATATATGTATACTGAATTAATAACAAGAAATATAAATGCCAAGGACATTTTTTTCCAGTTTCACACTGCAGGATAGGCAGAGGGAACCTAAAAACCTAGGTAAAAAGCATGAAACAAACAAAAAAAATCGAAAATTACAGTAACTACCCACCGACGTCGAAGCATGTATCAGTTCGTCGTAATATCAAACGTCTTAATGAATGCAAGAGGAATTGGGATCAAGCACTTTGTATACAGCCAGCGTGACAAGTTATGGCGTCATCAGTTAAGGTATGCATACGAGTATTGCATAGTTCTGACAATAACTCCTTTGCACGTTAATTGGTAATTAGGGTTGTAAGGGTTGTACATATCCTATAAGCGAATAATATAATGCTTATAGTGTCATAGAAACTTGGTTATATTTTAAATGTATATAGACAATGATATTTTTATTAATGTTTGAACATTTACCGATATCTTATATTGAACTTTGTGTTTTTCCTTGAAATATAAAAAAATGTGTCTAATATTTATTAATATTTATTACTAATACTTAGAAACGTTTTCTGAGGCCAGTCGAGGGTTCGATCGCAACTCGAAGAGATGAAATATTTATCCCGCTACGTCCATAAACTACAATTTATTCTTTATCTTTTTATAAACATTTAAATACAGATTACCTTCAAATTATTAAAGAAATGTTGTGTCCTATGTACCACAGAGAGTGGTGCGTGGTGGTGGGCGGAGCGTGCTCGCGGCGGCGCCGTCTGTATGGGGGATGAGCATGATAATTCAGATGCTGACTTTGACAATCTTCCTGATAGCGCCTCTGACCTCTCTGAAACAAATGTATGAACATGTTTTTAACTGAGGCCAGTCTATAGTAAACACGACAGGCTGTGGATTCGATTTCCACTCAAGAAACGAAATATTTAATATTTTCATTTAAAGAAGTTAAAGAACTTATTGAGAACGGAGAGTCAACTCGTGGTTTTCAGGTTCCCACTGCCTTTTACATAGCGATGTACGACACTTCCTTTGTCACTATACAATATATTTTAAGTATTATTAATTGCACTAACTTATTATAAAATTTTCGAAGTTTTGGCTCATCTGCTTACCAAATGATAAAAAACGACGAAAATACTTTTTTATCAATAACTTCCAAATAATATAAGAAAGAAATTCATATAACTTTTCTTTTTCAAGTATAAATATAAATAAAAAAATATTTTAATACTGAAAGAGAAAAATAAAAGTGAGGGAAAACTTTCTATTTTAAGGAATACATTTCTACAATTCTGATGAATTTTGCGATTCTGAACATCCCACATTCGTAATACTGAGTTCCAACAGAATTGTTCACGCGTAATAATTGGGTTTTTTTATTGAATACCCACGCAGTCCTTGAACAATATACTACTAAAATAGCCTTATTTTGGTTGTCTCTGTTAAAATTACACCTCTATTCTACTAAATTAATATTGCATTTTATAAGTTCAACCCATAGGATATTTACTTAGGATATTTTAAAAAAATAATGAAAAATATATTTAAAAATGTTTATACGACAATTAAGACTTCAAATATATATAATTCAACAGTTTTTGGTGTCCAATTAATTTTTCTAATCTTTGTAGATATCGATGCGAGGTAAAAGCTAGTAGGCACTTTTTTTCCTTTACGCTATATCCCAAACATAGCAGGTAAGCAAGAGGAACCTAGTGTTAAGAAATTTCTCCATAAAATATTCATTCCTCCGAGTGGCAAATGAATCTGCAACCCTCGCATTTGCAGTCGCACAAGCGTGTGTGCTCTTACACCACTACGTAAGACCTTAGACAAAGCAAGTACTTAAATACTATATTTATAATCTTATAACAATACGAGAATTTGAATTGTATTTTTTGTATAATTGTAATATATAAAAATATCGTAAGTCAGTGATCATTGAAACTTTCATTGACCTCTATATTGAAGTGGCTATCCAAAACGTTGAAGAATTCAAATGTAGAGCAAGTTTACAATAGACAATTGTTCGTTTTGTGAAAGCTTTTAGCATTTTATAATATTAATCTAATAAGACCCTTCCTTTCTCTACCCTGAAACGAGCTCCCACATGGTGGGCAAAGGGTAAACTAGAAACCAAATTGTTAAGACACTCCGTTTCTAGTTCCAGCCCCTATTTCCCGCTGGATCCTTGCGTGTTGAGTAACGGAACCCAACGCCGCACTTTTCCTCATTACCAGACCGAGGAAATGAAAATATAATATTTTAATACAATAAACAATTTTATACTTCTGTTATCCTACCATATAAGTAAGCTTATAGCATTTAATAATTTATTATTTAATTATATTCCATGGTATTTATAGCTGAAAACACAAATATAATTTGAACCAATATAATAAATTAAAGCAACTGGCACGTGCGTAAATATTACAGAACAAATAGCAATTATATTCAATTCAGTACTTTCATCCTACTAATTTTGCAAATGTGAATGTATGTTTATTTGTTATGCTTTTAAGCCAAACATGACTTGACCTATTATCATGAAACTCTGTACACACATTCTGAGAGGTATTGGAAAGAACAGGGTTTTTATTAAAAACTTTTTTCCCCTAGCCTGTACTATCCCATTGTTGAGCAAAGGCCTCTCCCCATTTGTAATGGTCCAGCTCGTCTCGCCATCTCCGTTTCGGTCTGCCTATTCTGCTTTTAGAGTTTGGAACCCAGCTGGTAGGAGATTTCGCCCAAGACTCTTCAGGCATGCGTCAAGCGACGTTTCTGGCCCCAGTTCCATTTTTGCACATAGCAGGGTAGGCAGTAGAAACCTAAAAACCTAATGTTAAGACACTCCGTTCCTATTAAAACACTTGAGCGGAGGTACTCACCTTGCCTTGCTTATCAGACTAGGAAATTAAAATAATTCATTACTCCGAAAGGAAGTAGAGCTGATAATCATCGTATTTACGGAAAAATACTGACCCACGAAGGTTTTCAATTTTTGAAAATAAAATCAAAAAATAATTTAGGTAATACTAAAATGATTAATATGAGGCAGTAAAAAGGATTCAAATATAAATCTTAGGAATCTTCCCGAGTATGAATCCACGATCATCATGTTAACATTAGGATACTGAGCTATAATGGTGTGAAATATATTTCACGTCCGAAATACGTGATAAATTAATATATTTTAGTATATTAACATCAGCATAGCTGCTATCTCCCGCGAGGCTATTTCACAGTCATACGAATTTAACGATGTATGCTAGCCACGAACACACGTTAGCTCTGTGATAATTGAACGTAAATATATTTTTTCTATTATGTATAAAAGTTACTTAAGGTTTTTTTCCATTTATTTTTTAGCGTTCCGTTCCTTATAAAGAAAAAGAAAGTCTGTAGTGCAGTCTCGGTCGGCGAGTACGTATCGAGCTTATCCCGGTTTTTTTTTGATAGACGAAGTATAGATTAAAAGGGTTTCTTCGGGCTTTTATTAAATTAATATACATAAATTGAACACCTCGCCTGCCACGTGCCTCAACTGACTGCAAGGACGGGGAAGAACTTTCGTAGAGGAATATTATATAATTAGATTTACACTAGAACACAACTGCACTATTGTTGAGTCTACTTACGTCATTCCTAGGTACGTATAATATGAATAATATATTTGTATTGACGCCGTGGCCGCGACTGTTTTCTAAACATGCAATTGTTGCAGTCACGAATGCCATATGGGAAATATTATTGTGCTTTTATAATATGCCCCACCTTACAAACATTTTTAAAAACTAAATGTTTTGTCACTGTCTTTTTCTCTTATATCTATAATAATTGGTCTGAGTGTACGAGTATCGTGTACGGAGTACGGACGCACCCTATAAAAGCAATTAATAAAAAAAAACAATTAGAAAATGCTTTAATTGCTATACTTCAATGTTCAGACAAATAAATCAATAAAAATTGTAAGTTAATTGGCGCAAAATAGAGAGTATTTACGATATAAATACAGTTTAAAATTTATTATTTCATTGCAAAGTATTGAAAGTTATTTGTAGATAGAACTCGACGCTAATTGAGTAAAAACGTAATACGTCGACTATTGGACGAATGAAGCATATGATAACTATCCCTTTACGAAAATGTAACTTTAAATATGAGCTTTGGGTATGCATATCGAAATTATATGACGAGAACGCAGTCCCACAATAATTGTGATGGTAGTAGGTACAAATCACTCAGTTTGATAAGTTGCGTAGGTTGTTCTATAAGTTATTAAATTTTAGTATAGATAAAGTTTTGTGTTTTGAGTATTGAAACTAAATGCCGCATTTTGTTTTGCTACTCGAGCAAGGAAATGAAAATAATTCATTCCCTTGAGCGGGAATCGAATCCACATTCCGTCCATCGCGTTACAACCGGACGCTAAGCCGCTACGCTTGCTACGGCAAGTCTATATAAATTGTTGATATTGTTGACTTGACAGCACTGTTTGTATTTAGATTGCATAAAATACAATATTTGCTTACACTGTATTTGATTAGCAGTATTGAGCTCGAGAAATGTAGGCGATGTTTATGCATTATAAATCCCTGAAGCCTATATAATAGCTAATATTCACAACTTCCTAATATTTTCACAATGTATCCCATACAACAGGGTAATCAGAGGGGACGTAGTAATAAAACACTCCGTTTGCCACTTTCCGCCGAATTTTCGAGGCATAATAAAGTACTCAATGACAATTACAGTAGTTTTCTTCACATAGTTTACGTACAGAAGAAAATATACAATTTCAATATTTCTCTAGATACACAATTCGTCGTCATCCTCTTATAATGTTATGAAAATCCAACAGAGATTCCACAGAAAATGGGGCATCGAGGGCCCTTATCGTCGTTTAGCTCCAGCGGAAGCCAAACAATTTGAAATTCGCATCGAAACTTCTCTTTTATCCCATTGTATAATTCTGGCTGAAAAAGCTAATAAATTTTGTGTTACTTAAAGAAATGTTTCTCTAATGTATTTTATTCAATTTTCAATTATTATTTTTTTATTTATTTTTGGTAATTATTTTAAAATTGGTCTTTAATTCCGACACTATTTGTTGAGTGGCAGAATTAAACGCCGCATTACGACTTACGAACGTGGGAAAATAAAAATAATTCACTAAAAATTACTCGCTCTAGCCGTGGTAATTATGATGGGATGCTACGATTTATGTATATTTAAAAGATTAAAGAAATTGCCTGAATACATAATTTGCTGAAAACTTTCTATTTTTTAGTTCAAATGATCTAGTTCATTCATTTTATCAAAGATCTGCTTTTTTTCAAACTTCCAACCACAGCGCACATTTAGGAATGAATGTCTATTCGTCGATTTTAAACATTCGTTAGTGCTACCGCAATGCAGAAGAAATCCTTTAACAAAGTAAGTTTCTCATTTTAAACATTAAAAGAGTTTTAAATGTACTCCAAGTTTAGTATATTTACATTTTACATTTTACACAATACCTAGTCTAGGTACACTACGTTCCCAGGTTTCTTCTCTCTATCCTGCTATGTGAGGGATACACAGTAATACTAAAACAAGCCCTCTATTTCAATATTTTAAGTACAATATGCTACCAGGGTCCTTGCGTTTCTATTTATAAATACATTTAAATTCAGTAATGTTTAAGTGATGGATATTCAATCCATTACCTCTAGTGAGTGAAGAGTGTACTATAAATAATTGACAGCGGCCTGGAGCTCATGAATTTTAAAATTTAACTTCCGTTACATTTACATTCTACTCACTTTGTCTTGACAGTTCATTCAGATTTTTGAATATTTATTGACAATTGACATTCGATTTAAGCCTTCATTCTGCGCACTAACTTAAACAAAGACGTGTTCCTATGACGTCACTTGTATGTTATAACGATCTATATATAGACAAGACAAATAAGATTTTAATATGATAAAGATTTTAAATTCAATAACATTCTCTCTCTCTCTCTTTAACTCTCCAAATGTCCATATAAGTTATTGGAACTTTGTAAATATTTTTCTCAGATATAATTAAAACAACGATCTGTGATTCATATTTTTAATTAATCTAGCTTTCTCGATTCAATATTTATTTTGGATGGAAAATCCAAATATTGTATCAAAAATGATTGATAGGATGAACTTAACAAAATTGGTTATATTTTCTTTCTCCTTTTTTAATTAAAGTAAGTGCAGATGGCGAAATAAAATTTTAAGGAAACCGGTACCAGATATCTCTCGATTTTTGTGAAGACAATTTTTGTGACTTCATGTTAAAATACCTGGTAGATACCATTAAACTTTTACAACAATATCTTATGTCATATTGTCGGTGGGGAATGAAATGTCTTAATCGAAACGGGGTAACATTAGGTTCCCAGATCTGTATATGTACGGGATACAGCGTGAAATTAAAAAAATCGTTTTAAAAAAATAAAAAACATTTTGTTTGAGTTAATATAATCATGAAGTTTAATCTCTATCAATCAATATATTTTAAATAAACTAATTACAGACAAAAAAAGTCGTTACAAACGTATAAAACAGTATACGAGAGTCGCGTAGCGTGTAGCGTAGGTGATTTATGTGCAGTACGTGGTAATTGTACACTTACTTTTCTATCGGTTAAATGCTTATTTCCTAGAAAACTAAATATATTTAAAACTATTTTTATTTTTAAATTGCGGTAAGATAAAGTATACTATATTATACATACACTATATTATACATAAATAATATAGTACATATGGGTTAAAAATGACGGTGATATAGAAATTTTCCCGTAGATGCTCTACGACATCCTCGAAACGAATATCAAACGCAGGCTCTACGCCTGATTGAATGATGGCTTATAGCAGAATAGGCACTAAGCCTCCAAGTTATTGATTCCTAGGCTTACAGAAATATATGGCATTTCAGAAATTTAATTTAATTTGAGAATAAAACAATTAATTGTGAAGGTAAACCTTTAAACCTTTTTAGTATTTTATGTCACAATTATCGTATTCCATATGCATTTCTGAGATATGATGAAGATTAATTTACATGATATTTATCTTTTCTGGCATAACAGAATAAACCGAGAAAGGCCATTGTCAGGATACTCCTTCCTCCGCTCTTCGCTCGAATTCGAGACTACTGAGTATTAAGTTAGAGTCACTCTTTTATTAACACGCTGATGATGTAATTGAAAGATGGCTGATAGCTCCTCGCTGAGGCCTCGACTGCCTCTTATTAATGTGTTCTGTTGTATTTTTTAAACTATTAATTTATTTCTTACCAGAACGAGGGAAATATTTTTGTAGCTTCACGCTGTATTTATACCGTAGGGTAAGCAGAGAGAAACTGGTGTTAAGAAATGTCATTCCTCATTCTTCGCCAAATAAAAACATTAAATATTTCATTTCCTCGAGTCGTAATCGAATCCACAACCTGTCACGTTTACACGCTTGTGCCCCTGCGCAACGACGGGCCTCAGAAAAAGATAATTCAAGTATAATCGTTCCTCTGAACCCACACCCACCGAATTTACACACATACCACCCTACTACGCCTCGATAGCCTTAATTAATAATTTTATCGAAGCCTAATTTAATTTTCTAGTACAATATGTACTGTTAGCTTTTATAATCATGTTAAATGGCCGCGTCGTGCCGCTCTGTTATTCTATTACAAGCGCCCTCAGTACGTGTACACTGTAACGGCCGTTTATACGCTATTAAACGATCGAGAGCTAAATGTGTTATTTTAATAAACTTTGAAGTTATTTTAGTAATAAAATATATGAAAACTATTATTTGTCGTTGGTTGCACTATACTGTATGTCTGCTTAAAATTTGTAAACGACCGAAGGTTTCAGTTTTCAAGTTGTCAGGTGTGGTCCATGAGTACTAAAATCGGTCTATTAATTCCAAATTATAATATTAATTATAGTTTATTAATTCCAAATCATAAAATCAATTAATAGTTGAGTATTTACGTCCTAAAAATAGTTTAAATTCGATTTGTTTGTAATAAAACATTTCTTTTTATAGGATAACCAATCAATAATGTCTGGAAAACGAAATAGGGAACAGAGTGTGTTAACACTAGGCCCACTGATGCATGTAAAGTTATTTCCATAAGTCTCACCATTTTAAATCCTTTATGACTACAAAAAAATAATAAACATTACTTTTTAATAACACCAAATGATAAATAATACAAGTTCTATTACTTCTCCTGAAAACGGGTATAATATTCCAACTTTATCATACAATCCTGAATCGCGCTATCGAAATATCCTGACCGTCTGCGTATATAAGGCAAATTGAAAGCTACTCCTACGGGATCCGCCTCCTTGAGGGAAGCCAGTTGCCAAGCTGGTCAAAGTTGCGCAATCCGTTCACATTCAATGAAACACAACAAGAAAAAAGGACTTTGGGCAATTAACTTTCTGGACTTTCAACACCTCAAGGAGAGAGCCGTATTTGGGCTCATTTGATCCCTTTTTTACGCTATACTGATTTATTTTTTGTATCTGTTTACCTTATAGTTAGATTTGTGTTTGATTGATTGCGTTGATTAAATTTATATAAAATAATATTTTTTTTAGAATAGAAATCTGTATAATCTGTATAAATGCAATGGTTGTAGGTTCGATTATAGGATAAAAGTGCCACATTATATCTGTAAAATTTTGGGTTGGGTGGGAAACGGAGTGTCTTCACACCAGGTTTACTCAGTCTACTCTGATAAATAAATGAGTATGAACTCACAACTATCGCTATCGCAGTCAGGCAAGTTCCAACTGCGTCACGAATTCTTCTACACCTGTATAGATTTATTAACTGAAATAACCAGAAATATAAACTAATATTTAAAGTATTTTGACTTTCCCCTTCATTCGAGAACACTACATTCAATATGGCAAGTATTTTTAGTTAATAACTTCACTTGAAAGCAATTAATGATACGTGTTAATATTAAAATCTGGTTTTTAATAAAATTTTCCTGTTTCAGGCAAAAACTAAATCCCGCATATTTCACCCTGATATAGGCAAAGAATGTCCTATTTGCCTAGAGACTTTACGTGTCGATTGATGAACCTCAACACCGCGCGTTATCTTTTATTTTATTATTTTCATTTTATCATTGAAGCAAAGCGCGGCGTTGAGTTCCGCCGCTGAACACGCAATGCCTTCAGAATTCGAAAAATGACGAACAGTGTCTTAACACTAGGGTCCTTCTTCACCTAGCATGCTGTGTGCGGGAAGCTTATATAATTTTATCGTCATAATATAATGAATGAGTTCACATAGACCTATCATATAGCAGGTATGGCATTGTAAATGTGTCGCCTCGTAATATGTACTTAGAAGCTACGATAACGTTTTATAACGTCGCCTTATTTCGACCCAGTTGCACGGATCGAGACTGCGATATTGCAGCCGCCGGCGTGTATGGAAACTTATTATCTATATTAGTTACATATATAATATGTATAGTCTTGTATGTGAATATTGTAAAGAGTGAAAAATGTGGAACTACTGCCAGAATGGGAAAATGAAAATAAATCTATCTATGAGTGGGAATCGAACCTACGACATTCGTGTTTATAGTCACATCCCGTGTTGCTTCGTTACATAGTGCTTCTCTAAAACCCGATAGCTCGTGAACATTGTAATATTCACAGATGCCTATAGGCTTTCTGACTTTTTGACTAAATAAAAGAATTATTAATATATTTCTTTAAGAAGCCATATAATAAATTTATGGATGTATGAATTTATTCATTCAATACGAGGCAAGGTCGAGCACCGTCTGCGTTTTATTGCTTCGAATTCAACCCAAATATTTTGTTTTAGAAGTGACGATTTCCTCATAATTTATTTGTAAGAATGCTGTTAAACCTGCTATTTGTATTATAATTAAGTGTTGTAATCTTTTATTTACACTGTTTTCTCCTACATTTAGTGGCAGGCGGAGAGAAATAAATAAATAAATTGACGATTGATATATTTTTCTATACTCTTAAATTGAAAAATATTCTTATTGTGTAACACTTTTTGCAAAACAATTAGATGTATGTATGAAATATTTCTATTTAAAAATAATTTAATGCTGTATAAAATTACAATAAATAATTTAATGATTTATTAGAAGAGTAATTAAGGAATTGTTACATTAACCGCAATTAGTAAGTTGGGACAAAGGTCGAAACCCTTTTAGCATAAAAAGGTTTAATTAATTAGGAGTATGAACTCTCGTATGTACTTCTACACATTACTTTCACAGTAATGTAATAAATTTCTTCGCAAAAAGATAATCTTTATCAGATTGTGTTTTGTAGCTTTTTCTTTCACTGGTTAGTTTACTTAGCGCTAAGCAAAAAGCTTCACGCTGTATCCCGCACACTGCGGGGTAAAAAAGCCTGGTGCTACACTCCGTACCCTATTTTCCGCCGAATTCTAGAGGCATTGTAAGTAGCGGAACTCAACGCCGCGCTTTGTCTCTACACCAGAGTGAAGAAATAAAATAAATATTTCATTTCCTCGTATCGTGCTTTCAACCAATCGCGTTAACAGTCACACACTTGTGCCCCTGCGCCATGACTGCCCTCAACAAACAATCCATTAAAGTAAGAAATATCACTATAGTTAGTCCTCTAGAAAGAAATCATTGGCTCAAAATGCAGTACCGACGAGAAAAATCCACGTGAAACTCGAAGATTTAACAAAAATTGCAATATACTTATAGCAATCATTTACATTTTACACCATTCTTATATTTTAGTTTTGGATGAAATACATTTTTCATAATACATGAAATCGAAACAATTTTATTTCTTATCACAATAATTAAAATAATAAAGTAAATTTAAAAATTAATGAGTTGGAACCTTTAAAGATACATACTTTGCAATTAAGTTAACTCCAAGCAAACTTAAACAATTAGCTAATTATGTTAATGAGAAAAGTTGTAATAAATATACATTTTGCGTTGGTGGATTATTAATATACTCGTAGTTCATTTGAATAGAAGGCTTGGACAAATTATATAAGTGGTTATGTTCAAATTCTTAAATACCTATTCGAGATTTATATACCGATTTTTAATACGATTGTGATTCTAATTATCTACACTTTCCTAAGTAAATAACACGTTAAAAATGTTAAAATATCTAAATCGTTTAAGTAATGCTTTAGAAATTTAATTATTATTGCAATAGAATAAATCTAAATTGAAGTTTAAAATGCAAGTTAGGTGTACAAGTGCTGTACAATTTATTTGTCAACAAGTCTATAATATATTGAGAATTTCTAATAATGTCCTCCAAAAGGGAGTTCACTACCAAAATACAATTGAATATTATAGAGTCATTATCAGATTTTATTTTAAAAATATTTTTTCATTTTCATATAAACACAGCTTTGAACTGCACGTACAGGAAGTTGTGAACAAAAGCTAAAAATAATCTTCTTACGACGTACCTATTCGTATTTTTATTTAAATCCATTTCTCTCTTGCTCACAATTTCATATATAAATCTGACTATAAAGGTGAAGGCTTAAGGGATTTGTATGAAATGCATTTATTCTGAAAAGATTTTGTATTTTCAATATTGTTAAAATATATATTGTTTATTTCTTACTTCCTTAAGTAACCTCCCTAGTTATTTTATTAACATTAGGCTTTTATATTGATTTAAAAATCAAATAAAAGACTACATTCCAATGTATAAATTATAAACTTTCTAATTTTGTGTTACTTTTTGGAGAGTTACTATTCAAATTGAAAAATGACTTCAATCCAAGGTATAAATTATCAATTTTCTGATTCTTTGTATATAATCTAATGTTAAACAACTCTGCTTTTTGTTTGCACAATCGCTCTTCGAACCAGCAGTTCCTGAGATTACCGCACTCAACTAAACAAACTCATCTACTTTATAATATTAAACAAAGTATAGATAATGCTTAAGCATTCCCTCCACCTCAGTTAGGCTTAAAATCCCATACCCACATTTTCTTTATGTGACTTGAAAAAGAAAAGTTCTAAATATAATTCTCATTTGACCTCATAAGTATATAAAACTGTGAAGTACGGTGGTAATGAGGTCATACTTTAAATTTATTCCCTTAATGAATAGGCACGAAACTTTGCGTGTAATTTATCTATCACGGCTACTGTTACATTTTTAACATTCACGAAAATTACGTTATGTATTTTATTTATAACTAAAATATAATTAAATATTCAAAATATCAATGTAAATGTATATTAAATTAATTAGATTTGTGTGTAATTAATCATGCAGAACTTCGTAGTGCAGTGAATAAGTGGGAATAAGCGATAGTTATGGGTTCGTTTCCTACTTGGCGGATTCTAAAAAAACTAGTAAATAGAGTGTCGTAATATTGGGTTCCCTCAAATTAAAAAAACAAGCAAGCAAAGCTGTGTTTTCAGGTCAACCCATGGGTATATTTACTTTTATATCTCGCCTAAAGCTAGGATGGCAAACAGAATAAGAAACAAGAAGAAATATATTATAGTAAATATATATAATTTGGTGAAATTACTGAAATAAACCAAATTTAGTCTTGCCGTTTGTAACCCATACAATGCCCGTAATAAATTGTACCTTAAATGACGCTGTGCCTTGTTAGGTTGGTACATTATGTAAATTGTTACGAAATTCAATCATTACTTGGAAGCAAAGTCGTTTCAAAATTTGCTTGTTAATAACTGTATTTGAAAAATACTGTGGCTGTATTTATTTTGAAAAAAATTGTAATGGAAATACGGTTTTTTTCAGTTTCGCTCTATATCCCGGATGTAGGCAAAGAGAACGTAGTGTTAAGACAGTCGGTCCTCTATATCTCATTACAATTGATTGACTTACGACGTAGAACTTGTCTTGCCAGAGCACGGAAACGATATTCACATATTCCTCTGAGTCGGAGTCAAACCTACGACCACCCTTTTTACTA
Source organism: Heliconius cydno galanthus (assembly GCA_036379175.1). Classification (NCBI taxonomy): domain Eukaryota; kingdom Metazoa; phylum Arthropoda; class Insecta; order Lepidoptera; family Nymphalidae; genus Heliconius; species Heliconius cydno. The sequence goes on from JAKRZM010000999.1 coordinate 2,068,973, forward strand.
TAAGACACTGTTCCACGGCGCGTCCATACCTCCATACATTTAAATAATTAATTTATCAAGTTGTTTTAGTATTTTTCTTAATTATAATCGAAAGCTGAACAAAAATAGTAGTCTATAATAGAATTATAAGTTCATTTAATAATTTTAACAAATCTTTGCACCCTAATTCATTTACCATTAACTATACATGTATGTATATAGGATTAATAGTTAAACATAATCAGCCCAATGTCTATTAAAATGTATCTACATGACATAGAAATTGTTAGCGTGATAAATTTTGCAAATTTAATGCTCTGTTTCAATTAATTAATAGTTTAATTTGGATTTTAGTAGGTACGGTATAGTTGTAGGATTTCACCGAAGGCAATGCGTGTTGCACCCAACACGTAATGCCTCCAGAATTCGGTGGAAAGTGAGGAGCGAAGTGTCTTAACAATAGGTTCCCTCTTCCTACTGTACGGAGCGCGGGATAGCGTGAAGCTTAAAAAAGATTAAAACCACAGCTTAACATAATTTTAAATTTAAAACTGCCCTACAGCAGTAATTCATTTATTTTACCTTTCCAAATTGAAAATTATATAACAACAAAAATATAACAGAAAAAAACACTTCGTGTCGTTCGCATGATCCATTCAAGAAAAATATTTACCCACAGATTAAATAAAAATTTACGAGAATTGCGGAACAAAGTAGAATCAACATCGATATCTGTTTAAAGAGGGGAAAAAATACGATGAAATACTCTAATAATTAATTAAAAATATTTACATTTTCTTAGTAGAGTTAGATAAAATCACAATTGCAGAGTCTTTATGGAGTTACTATGTTGAAAAGGAAATAAGTAAACTTATTTTTTACTTACTACCTACTTACTACCTACCCTAGAAAAAAAATTAACTATATAGATATGTATAGTATATATATACTTTAGAAACAAATACTCTCCTTCTAAGTTGGGTAAAAATATATCCAAAGTAATATATTCAAATGAAGTATAAAATATAATATTATGAACAGCTAACTCGTATGTAGCCCGAGGCGAAGTACAACAAGTAAGCGGTATTCTTCCAAGATTGTCTAATTTACTTTTAATATAAACATGTCCCGGCCGTGTTTACAGCGAATTTCATTTCACAGAATTATTTATAAAAAATACCTAAGGAATATTTTTTTTTATGTTGAAAGTAATTTCGAAAACATCAAAATGAACTAAAAAACAACAAGAGATTTCACCAAACTATAACATAAAGGCCGTCTGGCACAGTGATACAGCCTCAGACTGTAAACGATGGTAGTGTGTGCAATCTCTTCTTGAGAGAAAGAATTATTTGCATTTCCAATATTTATTTTAGTAAGTCACATGACGTTTTATTTAAAATTCATTCTTCCGAATAGTAATCGAATCTATAACCGCCAAATCAACAGTCAAATGCTGCACAGATAATTATTTTTACTTTTCTAGTCACCCTACACCAGGATATACTACAAATGGCTAAAAAAACGTATCTAATACCAATTACCAATATTTAATAGAAGTAGGTACTTACTGGGTTGCGGCGAATGTTTCTTGGACATGGCGTCATTTAGCTCCTGTCAGCTGTTGCAGCGCACGCACGTGATCATTGAGGTGTCTCTCTTGCATCACACACTTGTTGCCGTTATAAACCTGTGGAGGAGAGACAGGGAAAATCAATGGCAGTTTCTCCATTATAAATAGATACGAATCGAAGAGCTTATTTAGTTGGTGGTATTAAGGCCTGCAGTTTTTTTTAGGTAGGATCTGGGAACCTAGTGTTAAGTAAGATAAGTCGTTCCTCACTTTTCGCCTAATTTTTAAGAACAATGTAAAATATTCATAATTTCCTCGAGTGTGAACCGAATCCATAGTCCAGTCGCAAGAAAGACTATAACTATATTATAGCGTTAATAATTTTGATGTAATGCATTTGCTTTATATAACCCATTACAACGAGCAAAGCAAAAGAAGTTGGCGATAAAATTACATTCTCGTATACATTTATTTCCTACTGTATCTTGTAATAAGAAAAGATCTTTGAAGATAAAAAAACTAAATCTAATAAATAACTAATACTCTCCTTAGTATCTCTTGTAATCATTCGGTTCATTTATTTCTTCTTATATTATACAGAAATAAGGAGGTCATTTGGTTCCTATCTACAATCTAATAAACTGGGAAGAGACAGACATGATCGATAACAGAAACTAAACGTTAAATTAATTATATGTCCAGAGAGGCTCGTAATATATATTCCTAACACCATTAATATACTCGTAGCGGGAATTACGTTAAAACAAGAATTAATTAAATTTCGTTTGTTTTACTAAAATGTTTGTATAGAGAATTTAATTCTCAATTTTATTGTATATCTGTGAATTACATTTTTTGGTACATATTTTTTATTTTTTTTTATCAGCTTCACGCTGTATACCACACAGCAGAGTAGGCACAGAGAACCTAATGTTAAGACACTCCTTTCCTCATTCCTCCTCATCACCGCCAAATTCTAAAGGGAATGAGTGTTGAATAGCGAAACTCAGCGCCGCGTTATGGCTCTACATCTTTTTCGTAAAGAATAGCTAAAGAGTTTGAAATAGGGGATGAAAGGTTGTACGGAAGTCGCTTTACTACGTTATACGGGGGTGCTGTTTAAAGCTTACAACTGAGATCAACAAACATACAGTCAATTATACTAATAGTACACCTTAAAAGGATTTAAAGCGAGGAAATAAAAAATTAAATCCTTGAATAGGAGATTTTCTTAATGAAAGAGTGCTCATTCCATCGCCTTTATGTAACCTAATTATCGTTTACTTTAGACATTGGTATAGACGACGTCTCGACTTATATTTTCATATATTGTAGCCTCGTAATCATATAGTAAAATATATCCTAATAGTTAATACACTTTGGAGCATATCCAAAAAAAAGAAATGACAATGTCATAGTATGACAGCGTCTACCAGCGCAATGACTCTGTGTTCGATTCCAGTTCCGGGGAATGACTTATATATAATTTACTTTCTAGTTAACAAATTAATCAACACTTAATATAATACGCAATAAATTGAAAAATTCGATGGAAAGTAGATTTTTTTTATTGTTGATAGGCAAGCATTTGTCCGCTATCTCAACTGGTGGTAAGTGACGATGCGAACGAAGGTGGAGCATGCTTGCCTAGGTAGTGTCTATTCACTCGTTCCTTAAAGAGGGCCAGGTTATACTTGTCGGGGAACAGTTCAGCAGGCAGGGAGTTCCACTTCTTAGCCGTTCGCATAATTTAAACTTTTAATAAAGAAGCAGATAACTTAATATTTTCACCTACTACAATTAAAAATAACTGTTTGTCATAATAAAAAAAAACAATAATAAAATTTTTGATAAAGAATTTGACGATTTTTTTTTCTTCAACCGACAACGAGAGTGAAACATACATATCAAATGTTATGCGATATCGTGTACCAAAATTGTCACCTAAATATACCTATAGTAGAAAATCCTTTTGTATTACTGTGACATAAGACGCATATTGGCTTGAACGAAGTATGGTGTGACAAACTTCAATAATATACCAGCCACGCAACGCAGATTGTGGAGAATACGTGCAATATAAATTTAAATAATCATTTTCGATTGATACTTTCAACGCCATTATACTCGAATTTAAACTATCCATAGGCATTCACTTATAAGACAAATCACGGCGTTGTGTACCGCGATTCAATAGAATATCATGTATACTTACTAATAATAGAAAAATAAGTATAAGCAAGCGAAACTGCGTTATTTTTGCTCTCATAATATATTAAACTAGCGGAAACGCGCAGCTTCGCCCGCTTATTTGCACCTTTAGGGGTGAATCCTAATAAACCATGAAACACGTGTTCAATTAAATATTTTTAAAAGTCTAAATTTCAAATCTTATAAAATTCGGTGGCGATATAAATTTTTTTCCATACAAACTTTCAACCCCTATTTTATCCCCTTAGGAGTCGAATATTACAAATTCCCGTCTTAGCGAGCACTTACGTCCTATAAGTAAGTCCTATGCAAAATTTGAGATTTCTAGCACATGTAGCTTCTGAGATTTCGTGATGAGTGAGTGACCTTTCGATTTTATATATATTGATTAAATACAAAAATATAAAAATAATATATTAAATTAAATAAAAAAAATTATGAATTAATTTATAATAATCACTATAAATATTCTATATAAAACAAAAATATAAAATAAATAATAAAATAAAATAATACAAAAGGCTTTCCAAAGGCCATTCCAACGTATAACGAGATACGGCGCTTCCGAGCTTCCAACATTGTTCAGCTTATCACGGCTCAGCTCAGATATTGGTTTAACGCCTATTGTGGCTAAATATTATACAGGACGAAGAAACAAGGATAGTCAACGTATATATATATATATGTGTTTTAAGTGATAAGAATTTTAATTATGATGAAAACTAAAGTATTAAATGCTGGCTGATGTTGATGATGATGATGATGAAAGTATTAAAACACTCCGTTCTCCGCCTAACCTTGAGATAATGAGTCTTGAGTGAGAACGGAGTGTCTTGTGGTTTTCCCTGCTTACCCACGGGAAAAAAGCGTGAAATTTTGTATTTCTTCTATAATTTAAAATACAATTATATATATATATATTGTACATATATATATTCTCTATATCTCACGAGTAGTATTTCATAATTGTATGACAGAACAATTGTTGAATTGTTGATGTCATTCTGATATTGTAATGTCAGAACTGTTCTCTTGTAATTCATCTTGGGTAATCTCCTGAATACTTTACAGCTCGAGGGGGTGTACGTCAAGCCGGTCTCCGTACAGATAAACATAAAAGATCTTTTAATATCATCGGTTATTTAAAGGGGTGACAAGGAATTATAAAATGAACTTAACTTAACTTCTATATCGTAGTGTATAAAGATGAGTTATTAAGTGCAATGGACAGTGAGTTCGTCTTGTCTAAAAATTACTTCCAATGTCAATCAAGGTCTCCTTCTGCCAATCAACCTCCGTGCCTGAACCCCGGTGACAGATTCTTTAATCTTTTAGCTCTTCCATCTATCATCATCTATATTTGCCTTTAATTTTGCCTTACTTTTTGTGCATGATATATCATGGAACTAAAGACAGCTTGTTAGAACACTGTTTTCTACACTTAAATCTCATGATTGTGTAACAGAATTCTCATCCGCACATTTATTAACTAAAAGCCAGTCGTAGTCAATGTCTCCAGAATTTGGTCGAAGGTGGAACGGAAGATCTTAACACGAGGTTGCCAAATTCCCTCTGCTTACCCTGCCATGTGCGGGGTAGCGTGAAGCTCGTCTAAGCTCGTACTGGGATATAAAATCAAAATATTAACTGCGGAACATTGAAAAGTTATTACAACTAAAACCGTCTTTAAGTGCGGTGGAACATTAACTGTTCCCAATTAGCCCCAAATGTAATTACATTTGTACAATTACAGTCCGGCACCGACGAGTTTCATGTTTCCCGTTCATTATATTTGCTTCCGTTTAATTATTTCTAAACTGATTAATGATTGAACTATACAGAAATATATAGGTAGGTACATACTTTGACATAATCGGAAATAAAATTGGTTAATATTATTCGATTTATTATCATATTATATACGCCTTGTATAAGGGAAGCGCCCTTTACCTTTTGAATATATGCCTAAACATTCACTAGTAATTAGGAACAACTCGTTGTGCAACGGCGTGATGGCGTAAAGCCAAAAAAGTTTATTGTTACTATACCTACTATATTTTTTACGATTTTATTGAAAATTCTAAAAAAGCATCTAAATATGTAACAAATAACTAAGTTCCTTCTAAATGATTAAGGCCTTTCTCTTCCTTGAAAAATAATAAAAAATATTATTTCAATTCGAAGTAGTGGTTCCTGAGATTACCGCATTTAACCAAACAAATTATTTAACTTTAGTAAAGATATACTAGTAGACATCCTTATTTATGTTCTTCCTTGGAAAAAATCTAAATAAAACATTAAGTGCAAGATTGTTTGTATACTTTCAAAAAAGAAACTAAAACAAATCATTTTACTTTTTCCCAGTAAATTCTGGTTAAGTTCAAAAAAGCTAAGTTCTCAAATAAAATTATTTCATAACTACTTTGACCCTAGTTCCATAATAACGACTTCTTCACAAAAATTCTATTTCATCCGAACGAGGGTTTTTGTCGCAATAATCTAAACTAGTTTGATCGCTTCAAAAAGCTCTGAGGCTCTTTAGAGGGTCGTCCTTTGTAGTTTCTAAAGGGAAACTGACTCGATTTTTTATGACAAACGCTTTAAGGAGGCAATTCTTATACGTTATAGTGGTATTTTAGGTATACATATTGTTATTATTTTTTTAGCATCACGTCGTATCCCGCATGCTGCAGGGAAGGCAGAGGAAACCTAGTGTTAAGACACTCCGTTCTCCACATCTTGTATTAAGTAGAATAATTTATTTTCCTCCGACAAGACAAAGAGCGACGTTCAGTTCCCTATTCAACTCGTAATGTCACTAGTTCAAGCAGAAAAGACAAACGAACCCTCCGACTCTATGTTCTACTGAACCTTCTTTTATACGAGGGATAAGTCGTGGAGCTTTTTTGTAACAGTCACTTTTATTTGTTTTCGTTTAATTATCCAAAACTTTAATAAAGGCTTATCATAATAAAACTTTCGTAATTAGGTACCTTTAACAGAATCGGTAAAAGAAATCAATACAATGATATAAAGCATAAATATCACGTGCATGTTCTTAGTAATCATTGTCTTTCAAACACCTCAAGGCGTAGTGAAACAGCGCCAGCGTGTAACTGTAACGCGACAATTGGTGGTTCGATTCATACTCTAGGAAATTAGTTATTTTCATTCTGGTAACAAGACAAAGCCCAGTTTTGAGCTTCGCCACTCAAGACGCAATATAAAAGTATATATATAAGTAGTTCAATAAAATATTTTACAAATACAAGTAACATTGACGATACTGTTAATTATTTTTTACACTACGTTAGAAAAAATTAAAAAAATAATTTCTCAATTACATTTATTTTGTAATTTAAAATTAATTATTTTCGTAAAACTTTTTATAATGTTTATTTATTAATACATTTAATATGAGAGACTACATGCATAATGGATCTGGTTTTTCTTAAGGAAAATAAACAACAAATACTCTAAAATGGTTACAAGTTAGACTGCTCCGAAGATAGGCGCACATATTATACATACTCGAGTGACTTTAGCGTATACAAGATTTTATTTAGACAACAAATGTATTCTCCACTATTTGTAGTGATTTTAATAGTGTCCTGTCATGGTGATAGTGACTTCAATTCTATGGTTCAGAATTTTAGTATACAGCTTATACAGTCGACGGATTTAGACCACGTCGCTGTTGGAACATTTGGGGTTTGGAGCGTAATGGCCAGTGCGGCTATATGGACCTACGGTGAGTCCCAGAACCAATTCTCGAATTCCATTATACCGAGTAATAATAAAAGTAACTTTTTGGCTGGATATGAGAAATTAAGAAAAGAAATATATAATTCCGATGGTGCAAATATAGAATTTGCTAATTTTGTATTCATAAATAAAGATTTTGTCACCTTACCTACGTTTAGACAAACTTTGAGTGATCATTTTGGGGCTATCATTCACTATTTTGATTTTGAGGATACGAAGGCGACAACGAGGGAAGCTAATTATGTCATTGAAAGGGCAGCCCGGTCATTCTTACATGTATTTCATCCGGACGACTTTACAAATTCATCTATGATAATGGCGAATGTGATGGCATTTCGTGGTTTCTGGAGACAACGGTTTAATGTATTACATACAACCACCGAAACTTTTTATGATAATATAATTAATGAAACAAGAGAAGTTAAAATGATGCATCGGAAAGTAAAAGTACCACATTTAAGTATACCAGAGATGAAAGCTAACGTAACGGAACTAGCATTTGGTAACGATGGTAAATACAGTATGCTAATAATTATGCCCCATTCTGGAGTTAAAATCAAAGATGCATATAAAAACTTAGAAAATATAAAGTTAAGTGAAATAGTGGATAAGTTAGAAAATAACGTAAAAGAGGTCGAGTTAAAAGAAATTGACCTGAAACTACCGAGGTTTAGGATATCAGCAAATATTGTTTTAAACAAGCCACTGCAAGATATAGGTGTGAGTGAGGTATTTCAATCAGATCAAAGTCAATTTTCAGGTATAACCACTGAAAGTATTTATATATCTACAGTTGAACATCTTGTGGACTTCGCTATGAGTGAGAGCGGTGCTGACTTCAAAATTTCTACGCCAGGATATTCTGAATATTTACTTCGCAGCAGTACATTAGAAGCGAGTGAACCGTTCATCTTCTTTATATTAGAGAAACCGACGACAACGATATTATTAGGTGGTCTATATTCTAAAGGACGTTATTATTAACAATTAGTTCTATTGTGGTAGGTACTATAAATATAAAGAATTAAAAATTCCTTAAAATTCAGTACAATTGTGTAATTATCATTATGTTTAAATAATTAATATTATAATATTATTCACTAATAAATTATTTTTTAAATAAATAAAGTGGACACCTACCTTAGAATTCAACGCCGGGCTTTGGTCTTGGTGGCAAGAGATAAAAATATTATAATTCATTCCCTCGAATGGGGATCGAATCCACAACCGTCGCGTACAAGCTCGTATTGCAAATAAAACTTTTCGCTAAAATTCCTTAAGACCGATAATGAATATCTTAAAAGATAAGCACGTAATTAGTTTTCCAATATATCACAGCTGTTATAAGAACGCAAAGTTTCCTTAACTTGGCTTACGGCCAACTCATCGAATACTTAAGTAGAAGTTTTTTCAAGTATCTAAAATATTTAGCACTGTTTGTAAGTCTGTCAGTTTATACATAACACCGTACAAGTACCCGGAAGGATTCAAATTTAGAGCATAAAAAAAGCAGGTATATTTTAGTATTTTTTTCTACCTTCCATAACTTTACAAAATAAAAACAAAATAAATAAATAATAAAAGCACTCCAATCTATATTAAGTAAGAAACTTCAGTAAACTATTAAAATATATTAAAACCATATGTATTATTTTTCACTGTAAAATGAGGCCTAGCATTATGCGTTATTATTGATTTTTATGAAAAGTTAGTTAGTTTAAAAGTTTTATGTTAGGTATTAAACACTATTAAGCATCATAAACGCTGGCAAAGGTTGTAAGGAAAATTAGTGATGCGTCACTTAGTTAGGAATTCATTTTAAAGAATGGCGTGTTAATGCGGTAGAACTTTGTTTTAGAAAAGGTAGAATATGAAAAAACTAATTGCCCCGAGTGGGAATCGAACTCATAACCACGATGTACAATATTTATAACTTCTCGCTGTTTCTTGCACATGGCAAGGTAGGCAGAGAAAATATGGAACTCTGCATATCATAGGGAATCGAACACAAGACCAGTGAGTGGACAACAGTGGTATCGTATAGAATTAATACTTTAGAATACATAACAATATACAAATACAATATACCCGCAACAATTTGAGGCACTTCTAACAAACTATAAGATTTTTATTTTTAATTCAACCATGGAAATGACCTCAGTTTACAAAAGGAGGCAAAAATAAAAAGTACACTTGCAGCTTCCGCTTGCTCAGTATTTGTGTAGTATTTTAATTAAGTTTCTTATTGTATTCAGGTGAACTTTAAGTATTATTATTTTGAATTGAGCTTTAGTTCAGGGAAGTGTGGTGCTACTTATTTTTGTTATTTTTTTAAATTATTTTGTTTTTTTTTACGCAATATCCCACACACAGCACGGTAGGTAGTGTTAAGACACTCCTTTACCCATATTCCACAGAATTCTGGAGGCATTTCTGGCTGGAGGTGTTGAATGCCGGAGCTTAATAATTGGTTAACCTTTTTGAGATATTACGTGTCGAATAGTGAGAGAAATGTACGTATGTTTCCAAGATAAAAAGAAAATTCCCCTCTATGGCCTGCAAAGGCCTTTATCTAATTATAATTAACTAAAACAAAGCTTTTTATGTCTAGAATATTAAAATATCAAGATTTCCCTGGAGCTAAATGTAATAGGGACTTTGAAGTTTTAATGATGTCAAAGACGAGTAATAGAAAGAAGGTCGTTAAATAAAAATTGTAAGTAAAAATTATACACTGAAAAAAGTATATATTTTTTATTTTTCAGCTTCACGCTGTAACCTGCACCCGCCAGGGTTGGCAGAGGGAAAATATTATAAAGTAAAAATTGTAAGTAAAAATTATACACTGAAAAAAGTGTATATTGTTTATTTTTCAGCTTCACGCTATAACCCGCACCCGCCAGGGTTGGCAGAGGGATAATATACACTTCGTTCTCCATTTTCATCCGAATTCTGGAGGCATTGGGTGTTGAGTGTCGTAATTCAACCTCAATGTGCCTGGTATCAAACCAGAGCGAAGAAATGAAAATATTAAATATTTCAATTTACTATACTTTAAATATATACTATAATTAAATATTTCCTTTTACTATACTATAATACCATTAATTAAAAAATACCTTAGGTTTTTGTTATAATCGGTGGGTCAGTGACAAAATGAATAATATTTAACCTACAATAATTTTTAAAATTGCTTGTTCAAATTTCCATGACCCAAGTTAATAATGATAAGTAAAATAAATATTATGAAAATAATAAAAAATTAAATCCATAAAAGTCTATCTAATATTGAAATATTATATAACTAATATATTATATCTTCTTCTTTATTTATATGTTGTCTATAAAATTAAATCAACATATTTAAAGAAAATTATTATTTGTAATATTAAAACACTAAGAGTAATTGAAGCAAAGACCTCCTTTTAGAAATAATTTAAAGTATACAAAAGGAAAAAAGTAATTCCAAACGACAAGTCACGTAACTTATTGGCTGTAAGAAAAATTGAATTGGGTAGAATGAAAGTAAAAAGAAAAATTCTACATCATATTCGAGACCGTCGTGGTGCTAGGGCACCAGCGTGTGACTGTACACTACTTTTGGTCGTTCGATTCCCACTCTAGGGATTATTATTTGTTAATATTTTAAATTTCTTCGCTAATAAGGCGAAAGTGCGGCATTAAGTTCCGCCACTCAAGACGCAATACCTCGAAATTTTGGCGAAAAATGGAGAACGGAGAGTCTTAATAGTTTGAAAAAAAAATGTATGAAATGTTATTTAAAATGATATTTATCTTGTCGTTTCGACTATTTAAAGTGAACAAAGATATTCATTAGATATTGTCGAGAATCCTTCAAGTTTTATAATGAAACATTTCCCGTTTTGAGCAAGAAAATACTCATCCTAGAGAAAAGTTAATTTTAAAATTGTATTTTTCAAATTGTATTTTGTTTTTTACTTGTATTTTTGTTTTTATTGTTATTAAGGAAGAGCGGGGCCACCTTACACAAGTACTAGTTTTACTAGTAACTTAATAGGTTGGTCTCATTACTTCACACAGGTAAAGAAAATGTGAAACTGAAATAAATATATATATATATTTTTTTTTTTTTAAATAAATTATATACTTAGAACTGCTTTAAAATAGTTAGATTAAATTAACCATAACAGGGAAAAACTTAAAATAAATTTATATTTTTTCAAGAACATTCAAAATTATATCTTTACATAGATCGCTTATTTTCAATTACTTTGTTCCCATAAGCTTTTGTTGTTAATAATATTTTACTTGCCGGGGTTTTTGAAAACCACAAATTAAAACACGTTTGTTTTGTGTACATTTTTGTGCTATTAGCTTGATTGAATAATCTTATAAACTGTTGGTTAATAGTAGATATTACTCACTCACTGGTTACTAGGGATCCGAAGGTGAAAGCCTCAAAAAGAGAGTATAACCAGGCCTCTAGGTCCTTTAAGCGGCAAATTGCCAAAGCAAGGTCCGAGCATATCGCCAAAATCGGCGAGAAGCTTGAGAGCTACCCGTCCGGAACTCACCAGTTTTGGGCGCTCTCAAAGGCGGCACTCGGCAACTTCAACCAGCCTTCGCTTCCGTCTTCACGTAAGGGGAATGACATCTTGGTCCATACGGCGAAAGAGAAAGCCGATCTCCTGGGCGCTCTCTTTGCCTCGAACTCGACTTTGGATGACCTAGGATCAACGCCACCGACCATCCCGCGGTGCCAGAGCTCAATGCCTGAGGTTAAGTTCAGCCAAAAAGCTGTAAGGCGAGCTCTGTCCTCTTTGGACATCCATAAGTCGAGCGGGCCAGATGGCATCTCCCCCTTAGTGCTTCGTTCTTGTGCTCCTGAGCTGACACCGGTGCTAACGCGTTTGTTTCGGCACTCTTACTCAGTCGGCGTAGTCCCAGATTCATGGAAGAGCGCTCTTATCCACCCGATCCCGAAGAAAGGCGATGGATCCATCTAACTACAGGCCTATTGCCATCACCTCCCTACTCTCAAAAGTCATGGAGAGCATCATCAATAGCCAGCTCTTGGTTTATCTAGAGGATCACCGATTGATTAATGACCGTCAATATGGCTTCCGCCATGGTCGCTCAACCGGTGATCTTCTGGTTTACCTTACCCACCGTTGGGCTGCGGCTATTGAAAGCAAGGGAGAGGGCCTGGCAGTTAGTTTGGACATGGCAAAGGCCTTTGATCGAGTGTGGCATGGGGCGCTCCTTGCTAAACTCCCATCCTATGGGCTTCCCGAGAACTTATGCAGGTGGATCGCCAGCTTTCTCACTGGGCGGAGCATCAAGGTCGCTGTCGACGGTTTTTGCTCCAAACACATGCCCGTGAACGCTGGCGTTCCCCAAGGCTGCGTGCTGTCCCCCACGCTGTTTCTTCTGCATATCAATGACATGCTGGAAGATTCTAGCATTCATTGCTATGCAGATGACAGCACGGTGGACGCTGTTTACTCCGGCCGCGCAAGTCTTTCTCGGGAAAACGCTGAACAGTGCCGAAATAAACTTGTGTCTTCTGTTGAGGCATCCCTTGAGAATGTCTCTTCATGGGGTGAGAAGAACCTGGTCCAATTTAACCCCCTGAAGACACAGGTTTGCGCGTTAACCACTAAAAAAACCCCATTTATCGTATCGCCAGTCTTTCAAAACACTCCCCTTTCAGCCACGCCCAGTATCAGTATATTGGGACTTAATGTTTCGAGTGACTGCCAGTATCGCGATCATCTGGAAAGCAAGGCCAAGTTGGCCTCGAAGAAACTGGGGGTCATCAATAGAGCGAGACGGTACTTCACGCCAAAACACCGATTGGCCCTATATAGGGCCCAGGTTCGGCCACACATGGAGTACTGTTCTCATCTCTGGGCTGGTGCACCCCAGTATCAGCTTGACCCATTTGATCGCATACAACGTAGAGCTGTTCGAATCATTAAGGACCCAGTAAGCTGTGAAAGGCTTGACACTTTGGCTCTGCGTAGAGACGTCTCCTCGCTGTGCGTTCTCTATCGCATTTATCATGGTGAGTGTTCTGAAGAACTGTTTGAACTGTTACCTGCCGCCGAATTTTCTAACCGCACAGCACGTCACAAACTTAAATATCATCCACACCATCTGGATACGTGGCACTCCACTACTGTGCGGTTTTGTAGAAATTTCCTTCCAGGCGCCACCGAACTGTGGAACGGTCTACCCGCGGCAGTATTTCCAGGTTGGTGCGATATGGGTACCTTTAAAAAGCGCGTCTATCTACACCTCAAAGGCCGGCAACGCACCTGTAGCTCCTCTGGTGCTGCACGGGGTCGTGGGCGGCGGTGATCAGGTGACCCTAACGCTCGTTTGCCTTGTCCTTTTACCATAAAAAAAAAATAATAATAATTATATTGTCGTGACTGGATTCAAAATAAGACATTCCCATAAAAACGTCGTAAAGAAACACTTTGTAACAATCAAATAAATTGAATTTCTCCGTTTCTTTCTGTACTTTATATCATCAATGTTATTTAAAAGATAATAAAAACACCAAACCAATAATCTTTACTGAGATAATAAAAATTGAGGTTATGCAATAGGCTCAGTGGAACTAAATCTGGCTGTATACTCAATTGTTTTGGGTTTGATCCTCACTGTATGAGATGAATCGAACCCACCACCGTCGCGTAAACCTTCAGAAACCCTCTTACTTCGCAGAGGGGGAACCAAATTTCAAGACGCCTCGTTCTCCCCTTTCGAAACTCATCGCCAAGCTTTGTCTTGTTACCAGATTGGAAAAATCAACCTTCTTTGAATCGAATCCACAGCCTTCGCGATGCATTCAGACGCTGCATTATGTTGACTTATATATTTATAAATCTAGTACATATAATATGTCGTCAAAGGTTGCCAACATGCTAGCCTATCGATTAAATAAACTCATTCAAACGTGTCATGGGCACGCACTCTTTGTTTTATTAGTAGGCATTTTATATGAATACAAGTCACTTTTAATAATACATTTTTATTATAAGCCCGCTGCCAGGGCGACATAAGGCGATGTCTGTGTCTCTGTCCGACACTAGACGATGTCTCTGTTAGGTGTTAAGTCTTGACACTAGAAAAATATAGTAACGGCTTGCGGTTACTACTAAAGACCGCTTCACTTTCTGCCAGGATCCGAGAAATTGTATGGTAAAAACGAACCTCAATGCCGCGCTTTATCTCATCGAAAAGAGCCAATTAAAATGATTTAAATGTTTTTTAACTTGACGCTATATCCCGCACGTTGTGAGGTAGACAGAGGCAACTTGGGAACCTAGTATTTAGACACTCAGGTCCCATTAAGACACTTCCATTCCCATCCGCCGAAATTTAAAGGCGTTACCTATTCAATGGCAGATCTCAACGCCGCGTTTTACCTCACTACCAGAGCGTGGAAATGAAAAAAAAAATTAATTTAATGTTCTCGAGCAGGAACCGAACCCACAACCATCGTGTTCACAGTCATACTTTGTTCTATAGTGTCGTAACGCTTTACATTTAGGCTAAAATTATTTTAAAATGGCGGCTGTGAAAACATTGCTAAGTAAATAAAACCAAGATGAACACGTAAAGGCACTTCAAGTGTAACATGCTTTATTACGTAAGGCACAATTTTAGGCCACAGAATATATAAGCAAAATGTTTAATCTATATCTATATAGATGTGTAATCTATGTTAATTATGTTAAAAAATCGGGCAAGAATCGAAAAATTGATTAATTAAAAAACTTTTCTATAGAAAATTGCATTCCTGCACTCGAAACTTGCCTGAACTACTTTAGTCAACTTAAATTTATACTTGCGAACATTCCTCAAGCAACACTTCGTAATATCGTATAACATTTATTTTAGCGCTGCTTCTTGGTTCACCTTATTTTCTAAATATTACAATGGATTCACCATCACCATCACCATCACCATGGCAGCTTACTTGCAATCTTAATTATTCACACAACGTGCCCAAGGCATGCGAAACGATTTAGTTCTTGTACATACATAAATATAGCATACGAGTATATACGTTGAGTCACTACGTGAACTACATCAGTTGGTGAGATTAAATAGATCATTACTTGTTATGTCTAACAGATTCAATTTAATTCTAAACATAATTTAATTTTTGTTTTCGTTTCACGGTGTATTTTTTTTTATGGAAAATGGACAAGGCAAACGAGCGTTAGGGTAACCTGATGGTGATCACCGCCGCCCACGACCCCGTGCAACACCAGAGGAGCTACAGGTGTGTTGCCGGCCTTTGAGGTGGAGATAGACGCGCATTTCGAAGGTCCCCGGTGAACCGACTATAGGCAGGCTAGGCACAGGAAACCTAGTTTTAAAGCAGTCTATTCCCCACTTTCATCAAAATTTTTTAAACATTGTGCGTTTAGTGGCAGAAATGAACGCCACCCTTTGTCTTTTCGATCCTTCCAATTATTGAATTATTTTCGTTCCTTAATAACGAAAATAATTCATTCTGTCAAGCGGGAATCAAATCTGCAACCAAAATAAAGCTGTGTCGCTACATCACGATGAAAGAAAAATATTTTGCATGAAACATTCTCGTACAATTTTTAAATCCTTAAAAGAATTTAAAAAATCGATTCCTTACGACCTTTGGCCTACATTCACTTAGCTTTACAAATAATTACAGTGGATTACTTGAACTCTATATAAGTATAACGATATAATATATTTTCACTCTGAGAAACATCCGCAGTTATGACCGCCATAAGGGAGTATACGTCGCCCCTAACCCTAATAAAGTTCTATCACGTACCAAAATCTTACCTTATATTTTAGTAACAATGGCACCAAATATTCGTCTTATTCACTTATTATTCTTATAATTCTTAGTATTATTTGGGAACCTAATTAAAAAAGACTAACTAAAGCTAGGCTAGAAGCCAGTTATGGCACAGGGGCGCAAATATGCAACTGTAAACGCGACAGGTTGTGGATTCGATTCCTACTTGAGAAATTGAAATATTTAATATTTTCATTCACTCGCTTTCGCACTCGCTCGTAACTAGAATTCGGCAGAAAGCGAAAAATGGAAGTGTCTTAATAGAAACGAAATATCTTAGATTCCCAAGTCTCCTCTGCCTACCCTGCCATCTGCGTGATAGAGAGTGAAACAAAAAAATAAAAGCTCTATTCCATTGAGATTTGTTTATGTTTGTATAACTGCACTTATCTCGAAAACCACTGGTTCAAATTAAAAAACTATTTTTGTGTTATATAGTCCATTCATCGAGGCAAGCTAAAAAAGCTAGTACATTTTGTTAGAAATGAATTTGATACAGCCATCAGCCACCAGTTACTATACCTGTTGAAGTAACCTCATACCTGCTGTAGGTTACCGGCCATATTTATAAATCTGTCATATGTCACAGTCTTAATTTTTTTTTAAATTCATTAAAGTAGCGAAGACGTGGTTGAAATTTACTATATGTTTAACATTTTTTTTAATATTTATCAGCTTCACACTGTATCCCGCTCACAGTAGGGTAAGCAGAGGGAATTTAGTGTTAAGACACTCCGCTACCTACTTTCCGCCTAATTCTGGAGGCAATGTGTGCGGAGTGGTGGAATTCAACACCGCGTTTTGTCTAGACTCCAGAGCGAAGCGAATATTTCATTTCCTCGAGCAGGGATCGAATCCACAACCAGTCGCGCAGTGTGACTGTAAGAGACACTCTGTCCCCTGCACACCACCACCACGACCACAATATTTACCATATTAAGAGACCAGTACAAAGATTTGTGTATACAATAAAAATAATACTAAGTTAATCACAGTAGTAAAACATTTTGACTAAGGAGTACTTGGTAAAAGGAAGCTTACGTGCTATAAACAATAGAAGAAACAGTAGCGTGAGTATTTCTTGCATGTAAAGAAACTATAATTTTACTATAACATTTTACACAAATATTACAATAATTAGCAAATAAATTAACCCAAACAAATCTTTTCTCGATATAAAACGCAATCGCTTGCAAGTTTTGGAGATTTGTGAAATCGTGCAACAGATTTTAATAAGGCTTTCACTTATACAGTGTTATAACAGATAGTTTAGGGAGAAGCTACGACTAGATTAATTCTTTATTATATTCGTATATAAGTATAAAAGTAGTGTTTCCTATTGCTTTACACAAACCGCGACAAAGACTTCAGTCAACAAGAAATATAAATTATATAAATAAAATATTTTTTACTTTGATAAAGCCTAAGTTGCCCATATTTTTTTCAATCCGAGGAAATCCGAGGCAAAAGAGAAATGTTATTTCTATTCTATATACAATTTAACATCGACTTTTTACTAAAAATATGTAAAATAAAACAATTTACATATATATAATAATTATTTTATAAATAAGACCTTGACTTTCTTTAATTTCTAAAAAAATATATTTGTTTTAGGGAAATGCTCCATGACAATAGATTCCCCGAGAGACCCCTGATCTTACCTATTAATTAACCCAAATACAAACTATGTTGTAAATAATACTTACACGCCATAACACTTTCAATCGACACGCACACATTCACACGACATTTGAATTACATCGTAGAAAAACTCGAATTTTGCACCCAACGGCTAATGTCACGCAATGATTAGCACGACTAAACACTTTTTACAGCACAAATATTAATATTTTCTGTGTTCGAACAATTTATAATGCACAGATCGGCACAGATCGGCACAAAAACTGCACAGGCACAATTTTCTTTATACAAAAATCATGGTTTAATAATCAAAAATATTTTCAGTGACAAAAGGTCGATGGCAGGTCGCGTAGAGGCGTTCTAGCGCTACGGGTTACCGCGAGATACTGACGTAGCTTCGTAGCAACTTGGAGCCAAAAGCTTTGCGCAAACTGTACGGTGGGCGACACAGGGGTTGCACTAATAGTTCTTATTGCTATTACAATAAGAGGTAAAATGAATAGGCTGTAAACTTTGATCCCTGTACAGGGGGCACACAATGAAACCATATATATTTTTGGTTTATTAACATATAAACTGAAGCGAGTCAAATATTTGTTTTTAGGTTTTTAAAAACTAAGGAAGTTTACTAAGATAACTAAATGTTACAAATAGAATATTCTTTTATTTTTTTCTTTTATTACAAAATTTTATATAGCTATATATTTAAAAGCTTTAAAAAAGACTAATTGATCACCATCTTATATTCCACATCACCTGATAAGCTTCTACAGATATATTGTCAATCATCAATCAATTATCTCATCTCATTTGTTTGTCATCTCTATAATTACACTACACAACAGGGTGGGCAGAAGAAACCTAGTGTTACGACACTCCGTTCCCCATTTTCGAGCCGAATTCCGGAGGCATTGCGTGTTGAGTGACAGAACTTAACGCCGCATTGTGTGAAAATATTAAATATTTAACTTCCTCATTTATGTGAGGAACGCATAACATACTAATGAAGAAATGAATATATAAATTGAAATAAATATTCCCTTTCCACGAGTGGAGATCGAACCAGTCGATTTTGCAGCACACTTTGTACTCCTGCGCCATGACATGATTGAAAATATAAGGAAAGTAAGCTGAGATCAAGTGCACAGTCAGATTTGAAGTAAACACTCAATACAATAAAAATATCTCTTATACGACAAAAATATTGTTATTTATGTATCGTAAATTAAGATACAACATAATACATATATTATAAAGAAAAAACAGGATTTGGTAAATAAAACAAACAACATTATAATTTAAATAATTGAATATATTAGTATTAGTTTTGGTATTATAAAAAGTATGTTCAATTCATTAATCGCAATCAAATTCATGGAAACAATTGTGCGCTTATTACTTTTTCAAATAAGCTGAAATATATTTAGCAATTAAGTACATCGGTCGTTTCTGCCATGCCAATAATTGATCCTTGGTTGGTGTTACCTTAAAAATTAATTAATATACAAAATGTAGATGTACTAAATTTAAAAAATCAGGTCAAGTGCGAGTCGGGCTCGCCTCCTCGGTTCCGTACCAATTGCACAATTTTAGATCAATAGGAAATATAGCTTATACTTATAAGTTTTAATTACAAGGGACCGTTAATTAAAATATTTCTCATAAATTTCGGCTTATTATCTTCACGCGATCTCAAAATAAATGTCAACGTCTCGACAGACGGACAGACGAACAACGATGATCTTAAATGATGATCTTAAAATGGTTCTGTTTTTTACTTTTGCAGAACGGAATCCTAATATTCCAGTAACACGTCATTCAGACATTAGTTAATAAATATTAAAAAACTGTTTCACAGTTTCACTCATATTACAGGGTAAGCACTCACTTTGTGTTAAATCACTTTGAGGGCTCGAAAGTGGGAACACTTTCCGTCCATTTCCCAAGTATTACTTCGGTAAGATGAAATTTAATAAATCGATTTAAAAGACATAACGCGGCGTTGAATTTCTGCGCGTTATGTATGTTTACCAAAATATAATAACTCAAAGCTTTCTAACATTGGATTGGAGTATATAACATTACTATTACATAAACGTAAGTATTATTATTAAAATATTACCTGATCATCAACGAAACGATCGACAAACGTCACGCATAGATCAGCTGATCTCAACCCGGCCTCTAAAGTCATAGCGGCGAATGCAGTTGCCTCCATTTCAATGTTCTTGACACCCATAGACTCTAGTTTACGAACGAATTTTAATTTGTCGTCCTCATTGTAATGACAAAAAGGACCATCTAAGCGAGCTTGACCTAAAAGAAAAAAAAAACGATGTATCTATATGCAATAAGTGAAACGTGAAAAAGACAAAATACTTCACGCTATATCTCATAGGCAGAGGGAATGCAGTGGTAAGACTCTCCGTTCCCCACTTTATGACCATGTGTTGAGTTTCGGAGGAGTTGAGAAATCGGTGGAAAGTGAGAAATGAAATGTCTTAACAGTAGGTTAACTCAACCCGGTCAAAGGGGAAAAATCGTGAAGCTATTTTTGTTACTATTTATGTTTTCCTTGCACTTCATAAAATCATAATATATATATATATATATATATTACAAAACTACCTCTATAAAAATCATCTGCAGCCATAGTGCCACCAATCATAGTCAAGAAATCTTTCTCTTCTTTTGCAAGATGATACAACTCCTGGTTCAACCGCGTGTCAAAAGTAGTATCAAATCTATGCATTTCTCCCATTATTGGCTAAAAATGTTAATTTCAAAGTAAATTCAAATCATTAAAAAAATAAATTATTCATTCATTTTCATTTAAATAAGTTATAGATCGATTTTGAATGCATACTTATATTATGACATTTTAATTAGGCTGTATATTTCTGCATAACCAGTATCTTAAAGATTGAATAGTATGGACTAAGTGCAAATATATAGATAAGTCTTATCTGATAAGATATGAATTATGAGACAGCGACATCTAGTGATAAAATCCCTAATTATAATAAAAACTGATGAATTAAAGGACGTTTACAAACTGAAGAGAAGAATGACTAAAATTCTAATTTCTATTAATAAATATTCTAAAACTTAAAATGTTATAATTAAGGTTATTTTAATCCATTAATCAACATCGTGGTTAGTCAGCCTCGGTACAAACACGCAATATGTAAATATAATTAGGTACTTACAATATCATAAGACTTTTCTAAAGAGCCGTTCATGGCCCAAGACGATATGACGACTGACCCTGGCTGTATATTCAAGCCTCCGCTGGTGCCTATTCTGAATATAATTGGATCCTTTGCTTTAGCATAACTAAGCAATTTTATTATCTCTTGCAGTAAAACAATCATTGATGGTATTCCAATGCCGTGCTGAAACACAACTTTCATTAATTTCTATGTTTTTTTATATGAAACTTTACGTAAATAAATAAAATATATAAATAAGCTTCACGCTGTATCCCGCACACAGCAGGGGAAAAATTTTGGTCATAATATAACAATAAGTTTAAGCGGGCATAGCCGCGTGGAGGTCGTAGTAATATTGTATAAAGGTATACGAGTATGCTTACATTTACTGAAAGCACAGGTCCAACTTTAAACATGGCGTAGCGATGGGAGTGTTTCGTCAAATTGACTAAATCCACATTGGATTTTTTCAACACATTTTTTGCAATATGTTCAGCAAACTCTCTCATCCTATACTTAGTTCCTCCCATACATACAAACTGAAACAAAGAAAAATTCAAAGGTATTAAAATTAAATCGAGTAATATTAAAGGCAAGGATTAGAATATGTAATAATACGAGTATACTAGATTTCTTATGCAGAATGTAGCTTATTTACTTCACATATTAATATATAATCTTATTTTCACGCTATATCCCGCACACATCAGGGTAGACAGAGAAAAGAAGAAAATTTAAATATTAAATATTTCACTTCCTCAAGTGGGAATCGAACCCACAACCCGTCGTGCTTACTGTCACACGCTTGGGCCCTTTCACTACGCCTATTAAAATTAATTGGTAGTTCTAATTAAGATATCCATAGATTTTTGAGGAGTTCGATATTTTAAATATAGTATTTGGTAAAAAGTATACATAAACCCGACACTTATAAAACTTTTATTTAAAGATATTTTTATAAAAAAAGTAACGTTTAAAAAAAATTACGTGTTTTGCTCACCTTAGTATTTACGGGACGTTATTTACACAACTAAAAGTCGTCGTTAACGCAAGGCATTAAATACTGTTATTTCTTACTTACCGACTCTAACAAAGTCTCACTTTAAATTCAGTGATTTTAGAAATCGGTGAATGGGATTTCAGGGAAAGGGAAATTAATTATTTTCCATTTTCCCGCTCTGATTTTCGAACATTATTTGCTTACAGTGTCTTGAATATTTAAACGAAGTTCAGAAAACAGAGTTTGGACTCCGAGTCCCCTAGCAGGGTAGGCAACCCTGCTATGTGCCTGATAAAGCGTGAAACTATGTATATAAAACTTCACCTTTACGTCTCCAAACATCTTAGGTAGATCGTAGTGTTGAGTATCCAGTCCCAAATGATACAAGATGTCCTTATCCAACTTAGCCAGATGTTCATTTTGCAAACGCATTGTCCCATCCTCGTTTCTAAAACAAAATAAAATATTACTATAATATAATTTTAGATTATTTTAATTAGGCCCTCGTGGCGTGGTGACGGTGATTTTCTGTAATAGTAACGGTTGTGGGATCGATTCGTCGTTTTTGTTCGTCGAAATTAGTTATTTTCATTTGCTTGCTCTGGTACTCTTAAGAAAAAGCGCGGTGTTAAGTTCCACCTTCAAATGGCGATTTCTCTAAAATTGGGCAGAAAAAGCTTGCCATACATGCTCTATACAGAATGCAGGGTGAATAAAACGATATTTATTATCTACCTTTAATTCTATGATGTTACTATAAGTGGAGGCAACAACGAACAAAAATGGCGTAAATTTTGAATACTTACCAGACAATGGTGTTGCCGTTTTTTTATTTCTAATACGATTAGGATGCTATTTTTTTTTTTATTTTAAAATTTTGTATTAGCGCTATGCTATTATTATTTTAAAATATATTAATTTAATATCAAATAATGGAACGTGTTAAAATGGAGTTCACCGATTTGTAAATCTTGGAATATAAACGTAAATAAATTCTTTTTTTTTATAATTAGTAAAATCCTTGTTTTACTTCCGTCCCACAGAAGAACTCTCGCCATCCACCTTCGTTACAATATAGAATATTGTAAAAAAGAAAATATAAGGCTGTAAATAATATGTATGTATTAACTAATTAATGATTGGACACTTACTTTAAAGACTTAGTGTTATGTTTTTTATTCCAAATAGTTGAACAGTTCTGATAATGAGGTTCCCAGTCCTTGATTGAGGGCAGGATATAATCACAATCGCATTTCATTTTGCAAGCTGGAAAGAAATACAAATTATACAATTTTCACAAAAAGTTATAAATTCCATAGAAAATGGGAGGTATATTAGGTATTTATATTTAGAATGTCATAATCAATTATTAATCAACAATTTCCGATATATGCCTCCGATGTCTAATAAAGTTACCTCAAGTTATAATAAAGTTACCTCAGGATGATAAATTACAAAAATCAATAGTTGCCACAACTCCTGCGTTCTCCTTACTAATGCAAAGTTTTCCCCTCCTCGCTTAATATAAGTGGAGTGGAGCGAGGATTTGCTATCAATTGACATTAATTATATCATCGACATAAATAACTTCCTACAAAGAAATATAATCGATTACATTTTACAACACTTATCTAAGTAAATTGTAATCGATGAATAATTATGCAATTTCTTTTACATGCTGAAAAAATTTAAATTTTTCACAGGTCTGGAACGTAGTCAGGTGGACTTATGTTCTATATTTTTTATCATGGGCGGTTTGATCGAAGTAATGAAGAAGAAGAAGAATTACTAAGATTGCATCCCATTCCAGAATAACAATGACATCTAAGTGTTATGTAGGTAACATAACACTTAGATGTCATTGTTATTACAATATATTTATACCTACACTAGTGGACCCGGACGCGGCTACGCCTGCTTGAACTATAAGAATATTTTCGCGTCGGTCATACTCATACTATGCCGCCCGAAGGCTAGGTCATTTCGAATCAGTGACATCTCCTTAATTATTTATTACAATGTTATACAGTAAACTATAATTTCCATCTAGATGAAATGCTAAAAGTGACTATTATATTTATTTTCATAAGGATGAGTATCCAAATGTCGCGGTAACGGTTGCGTAGCGACGCGACGATTGTTATTAACATGGCAGAATAAATTGCATATCAAATTAGAAAGTACTTTAAAATATATTAGTATATATGTGTAATGTAATGTTATATAGCCTACAGCACTTCTGAAGAATGCATCTTTCATATAAAACAAAAACAATGTAAATCGGACCAGTAGATCCAAAGATCTTAGCGTTCAAACAAACAAACAAACAAACAAACTCTTCCGCTTTATTATATTAGTATAGATAATGAGTTGTGTTTCCTGCAATTGGTTCGCCTAGCAATAAATGTGAGCTGCGAATCTTTCACGGTCACTTTACAATAACAATAACGTCTCTATATTTCTAACTAGCGGACCCGGACGCGGCTACGCCTGCTTGAAATATAAGAATATAATTTCTATAGAAATATAATTTCAATCTAGATGAAATGCTAAAAGTGACTATTATATTTATTTTCATAAGGATGAATATCAAAATGACGCGGTAACGAACGCGGTCGCGTAGCGACGACGGTTGTTATTAACATGGCAGAATAAATTGCATGTCAAATTAGAAAGTATTTTAATTTATTAGTATATATGTGTAATGTAATATTATATAGCCTATAGCACTTCTGAAGAATGCAGCTTTCATACAAAACAAAAACAAAGTAAATCGATCCAGTAGATCCAGAGATCTTAGCGTTCAAACAAACAAACAAACAAACAAACTCTTCCGCTTTATTATATTAGTATAGACTAGTATAGATGTCATAGGAAGTGCATAAAAATTCCTTTATCGCATGAAGATTCTAATAACCTTAGGTTACTTGCAAGAAACACATGAGTTAACACTATCATTTTTATTAAAAATTGTAGTCACAATAATATAAAATCACAATAATTATCAAGTTCAATACCACTCATGGTTCAGCGGCACAATCGTGTGATCGTAAGCGCGGCAGGGTGTGGGTTTGATTCCCACTCGGACGAATTAAATATTTAATATTCTTATTTCTGAGCTCTGGTGTCGAGGCAAAGCCTCCAGAATACATGGAGAGTTGAGACTGAAAGTAGAACCAAGCCAAGTTCAATATAGAATAATGTAATATTAGAATCGGAGATCTGATATGTATCTGGGCATTATCAAAATTTCAGCTTTGCTAAAATGACGTAGGTCTGGCAGCTCTGGGATGTTGGGCTAAAAAACTTTGTATCCCTTTCTACGAAAACTGTGCGGACGGACGATAGGAGGAGGATATATAGCTTATAGAGAAAGAGTAGAGAATACGAATATTTTTAAAATGAATGCAAGAAAAATACATATTATGATAGACAATATCATAATAATTATGTATTTTTCCTATGTATTAACACGTTGCTATGACAACGCGAATGTAATGTACGCGCCAAAGAGTCCGCTGGGTTAAATAAATAATGCATCACATATGCAAAAATTATCAACAAAGAAATAACACAATATGCATAAAATGTACACCGATGTATAATTATAGTCAATCTAATGTAAAACTGAACTTGCTATCACAAAATTAAATAGCATCAGCAAATAAAAATTATAACAAATAATAAATAAATTATACTAATATAATAATTTTTTTCATTTATTTTTTTATATTTTTTCATATTATAGGTATATAATTAAAAACATTTGTATTAAAGGTATCTTCGATGAAATCTAATGCTTTTCGAAGATGACAAAATTATATTGTATATTTAATATTTAATATTATATATATTTATTGGGTGACAAATGACAAACCGCTTGTATTATAATTGTACTTATTTGTATGTTTGTAGGTTCAGTTTCTGAGTAGAAGGGCTCCTTGAGTGGGGACCTTGAGTGATAATATCTCAAGTACCATACACGTACACGTTGTACTTGTATGCAATTATACAATTGCTTACAACGCGGAAACGTGACGATGGCTAGACTAAGCTTTGATTAGAAATATTTTAAAAGGCTAATTAAATAAAAAAAAAAGATATAAAGGATAATGGTACATAAAATATGGAAGTACGGAGTACGAAGAAGCGCGATGGTTGTGGGTTCGATTTCTACTTGGGGGAATTAAATATTTGTTAGTTTCTCGTTTCTCTGCCAATGCGGGAAAAATCGTATTGGTGATTAATTAATAAAGCATAATGCAAATATTCTAAGTATAAAGGTTTCGTTAGACGATTTGTGACATTAGTTTTCGACACACAAAAGTCAGAGAATTTTGTCACTAAATTATTTTTAACAAGAAAATCGATAACAAACATTTTCTAAATAATACAAAAAGTTGTTTTTGTTTAATTAAAAACCAAAACAACAATAAACAGGAAGCCCGTATCAAATTACATCCACTATGTAGAATCATTCACAACTACAAATTACAAGTACTCCCAAGCTATGGGTCGCAATCTAGCGGTTGTCAAGAAAAATGGTAAATCAGCTCTAATAAGACTTTAAGAGCGTCGGAATATACCCGAGACAATTGTAGGTTAGATTCCTATCCAAAGTGTTTTAACACTAACCCTCCCTGCCTACTTTGAAGAAGCGTGACGCTACACTTCAAGGTGGTTCTTCGAATCACTGTTATCAAATCTGGACATTATCAGTGTTTATTATATTGTTAGTATACAGTCGTGGCAGGGGCACAAAGTGTAACAGTAAAGTCGACTGGTTGTGGATTCGATCCCCACTCGAGAAAATGAAATATTTATTTAAATTCATATGCTCCATTGTCGAGGGTAAGCACGGCGTTGAGTTTCGCCACTAAGCACGCAATGCCTCCAGATTCAGCTTAAAATGAGGGAGAGGATCTCAACACTAGGTTCCCTCTGCCTACTTTATTATATGGTTTCAAAGCTGTGACGTTTGTAACGCGCAATGAAAGACATTGGGAACCACTGATCTAAAGTATTCTATTTAACGCTATATACAGGGTGATGTCATTCGTGCTTTGTTTTTAAACTGGAACACAAAATTATATTTTACAATTAAAATATTGAATAAAAAAAATATATATTTCCCAGCGTCATGTTTTTATCGCTTAGCAGGGTAGTGCAGGCAAAAAAACTGGAGTGATATAAAGTACTAAGCACTCCGCTTTCCACTGGAATTCAATACTCGTTTTAACTTACCAGGAATAGAACCTACTACTACGCAATCAACAGTTATTGATGAATATTAATAACTGTTTTCTTTGTAAACAATTTACATTATGCTTTGAAATCTTTTTTCAGCAAAGGTTTTTATTTATTTAATGTAATAAGCGTTATATACAATTCTTTTCTTCTTTTTCTTTAAAAACTATAACATAAATTGTATACCCCACACAAACGCCAACTTAGCATATATAATAAAATGAATTTAAAAGGACAAGACAACACAGATAATTACCTGAAATCACAATTTATACAAAATTTGTATTTAACCTGCATCTGCCATTGTGGCGCAGTGGCAGCGAGACTGTAAACGCGACAACTATGGATTCAATTCCCACTCGGGGCAATAAATTATGTATTTTCTAGATCCTCGCTCTGATAATAAAAGAAAACACAGCGTTGAGTTCCGCCAATCAGGACGAAGACTACAAGTACAAGTACTACTACTAAGTGTTTTATGGTCCACGCAAACGAAATGATGATATATCTTAGAATACGAGTACCTATGTATCTATTTCTAAATCATGACCTTCAATTTGTTCCTCAATACGATAACCTAAGAGTTTAAATAAACATAAGATAAATATTACTTACGTTTTTATTAGCATATAGTATCACAATATATATTTTTTAAAAATTAAACTAAATTGCATATATTCGTAAGACTTTTGATACGGAATGTGCACAACGGACGACGGCAAATTACGAACTGACCAAGTTAATATACGGTCTAAATGTATATTTGTAAAGTTTATTTGCTCTGAGCTTTGTTGTTGATATAAAGAATTTTGCAAAATTATAATCTAATTAGTAAAACTTATAAAGAATTTATTAGTCTTGATAAATTTTAGGTTTAGGAGATATCTATGTACAGATGGTTATAAAAGTATACATACATAATTATTATATATTGTCACATCCTAATAAATAAACAAATAAAAACTCTTTTACCGCATATGGCAAGATAGACAAAGGACCCAGAGTCATGACACACCGTTATCAATTTTGCATCTAATTTTCAATACATTTCGTGTCAAGCGGTCATCGCTCATCACTACTCGTACCACTAGCAGGGTAGGCAGTGGGAACCTAGTGTTAAGACACTCCGTTCCCCATTCCGTTGAATTCCCGATGTATCGCGGGAGGTTAACGCCGCGCTTTGCCTATTTACCACAGCGAGGAAATTAAAATATTACTTGAATTGTTTACAGTCCTATTCTTGTGCGTCATACCAACCTGTTATACATATAAATTAAAGTTTCAAAGTTAGAAATAACCGGATTAAATGCGAATCAATTGTATTGCCAAGTTTTTAATTTACTCTCAACAGAGTTTGATAATATTTTTAATATTTTTGTTAATATTTGTAATATTTTTAAAACAAATATATAAAAACTCGAAGTTAACCTTCAACGACTGGGCAATTATTGGTATATACCGAAGCAGAAACAAACTATACAAATTATATAACATGAGACAATGGCATCAAGATCCGGTGTTCTTGTTAAAAGTTAGACATTTTTCAAAGATATTTGAAAAGGTAGGTAAAGGGCAAAAATGTTGAAATCTAGTAATAAAATTAGAGCTATATAGGATGCTATTACGACTGTAACTGGGAGATTTAGAGCCGTCAGTGAACCTATTAATTAAAAGATAACCTCTGCGAGGTTAATTTCTAAGAGAAGCTTCTCAGAAGAACTGCCTTCCGAGCTGGTGGTAGCATTTTTATTTATTTGTTCATTCGACGATTCAAAAGTGCTAATAATAATCTATTTGAATAAATAACATTTTGAATTTGAATTTATAATAATTACTAAAGTAATATATATTATGAGGCCAAATAATAAACTTTATTAATAAATTAGTGTATAATAATTAATAGATATTATTAAATTTATCAATTGGAGGTTTCAGTAAACCAACGTGTAAATAATTAATTATTTGTTGTAATAAATACCAGTTAATTAATTCTAATTACGGAGCCATTATCCTAAATATATAAACACATGTATGTCAAAGTTGAATAGTATAAGCTCTAGCCGTGCAAAAATTTTATTTCGATAAGGAAAACACTATAAAATCTTTTATTATTTTCTAGATAAAAGGATAGTTTAAAACTTTTATAATAATTCTAATATTATAACAAATGGCCACTATAATTTTATTTTAACCATCTCGAATTTACGAAAATATATGAAAAAAGAACAATTCGTACAACTGTCACTTTTTAGAGACATTATTTTCGATAGAGATGTTTTTGTGAAATTATTTACAGTTCTTTAACTTTTTAGTTTTAGATTTATTTTGTATTTTTTATTACAGTGTTATTTTTACTTTATAAGATTTAGATTAAATCATGCCTGAGTAAGTACTTATAATTATGTAATATGTACAAATAAATATCTTGATTTACCTATGCATTAATTTATTAATTTATCGTTCATCATATTGTAAATGATAGTCATCTTATTTAAAAATTAAGAACACTTTTATATATTTTAATAATTAATATTGAGAACATTCCCCCCTGGCCCTCATTGCCCCCTGGCACAAAGGCATAAAGTGCGACTGGGACGGGAAAGTTGCGATTTCGATTTCCATTGAGGAGAGTGAAATATTTGTTTTTCTCGCTCTGGTAACGAGGTAAAGCGCGGTGTTTATATAATACTAATAATAATAACATGAAAATATTATAACGATAAGCCACTCTATTATTTAATTCCTTAGCTTAAAATTAACTAAACATATTGGCTTTCCATAAGTATATAGTTATGGCTATAAACTAACAAAATATCGTATATAAAATATTCAGGTGTGTGCCATGTCCAGCTGCGGTGCGATGCGAACCGGCAGCAGGAGTCAAGTCTGGACTGAGAACGAATCGTCCTGATACAGCACAAGCACAACCATGCCAATGCAGATCTTGTTGCTGTGGGAAACCACCTATTGTGAAACCTGTAAACTTTTTTTTAAAACATTTTAGATATTACATGCTTAAGACATATTAGATGAAACCACGTAAACTTTAAAAAACTGAGTGCTAAAACACTCACTTATTGTGACATAATGACTCTCTTATGGAACTTAATTACATGTTATATTCAATTAGACCACCTTTTCAGTGCTACAAGCAACCAAAAATCCCAGATTCTTACGCACCACGACGATGTTATATGAAACCCTCAGCGCCTGTCGAGTCCTGTACCACTTACAAGCTCTCGTACCTGCCAGTGGACGGCTGCCAGAACTTGCGAGGAGAAGCAATAAAACCTGCGCCCAATTTAATTCCGAGCTGTGAGCCTATGGAGTCATGTACTGTACAAAAGGTTATTTTTTATCACTTTATATTATTTTAGTGAGGCTAGTCGTGGCGGTGTGACTGTGCACGCGACAGGTTACGGGTTTGATCCCCACTCGAAGAAATGAAATATTTAACAGAAACAAAGTGTCTTAACACTAGCTTCCCAGGTTCCCTCTGCCTATTCTGTTATGTGCAGGATAGAAAGCTAAAAAAAACTAAGACCTCATTCATCCGTAAATTCTTGTAGAGGAGACACACTTCCTTAAGTAGAAGCCAGTTACAAGGCGACAGTACAAGCTAGTGCTTTTAAGTACTCTACGTTGAGGATCCAATTTAAAATGTGCAATTTCATTGTGAATAGACAAGTTGTTCTCAAGACTTTTAGCTATAGCTGCAATGTTTCCGTCAAATAATTTTAGACAAACAATTTTCTTCTTTAGGATGTTTACTTAATAAAAAACAATTTTAAAAAAATGGGCACCGTATATTTACTGTAAGGACAGTGCTAAGGATTCCGCTTCCTAATATCTGTTGTTTAGATATAACTTGATGTTTAACATTTTAGGAAGAAGTATAGAAGTTATAAATCTCTATATTATGACGTTTAGTTCCTTGTTCTTGAAATGTTTCTTTCATCACATGTATTGAGGATATCTGTTCATATCAGCGGCGCAATAGCGTGTGACATTAAATACGACAGATTGTGGGTTCGATCTCTAATCCAGCATTTAATATTTTAATTTTTTCGCTCTGGTGTCTCTCGGGCAAAGCATGACGTTGAGTTCCTCCACACACAAAAAAATATATCCTTCCTAACAACAAAAAAATAAATAAATTGATTTTTTATATAAAATTAATATTGTAGCTATCCTTCCTGCCCAATCCTGTATTCGTAACGCAATCGATCCGTCCCTGCCACCATGACATGTGGGGCCAGGGCCCCATGCAGAACATAACCACGCAGAGACACGACTACGTGGCGAAACCCACCGTGTTGAGGGAGTCTTTCAAACCAGCCCACAAATTTCACTGTGTGGAACAGCCTTTTGAGAGTAAGTGATAATAAAAAAATATATTTAAAAAAAAAAACAAGAAATCCGATTGTATAAAACTAAAACGTAACTACTCATATGGAGGAATAAATTGTACTTCTTCCTATAAAGAATTTAATTGGTTGTAGAATCGTTTTTATTTTTATTCTGATAACATGGCGTTTGGTTGTCGCTGTAATTTATTTTGATTATTGACGTTAGTGATAATCGCAAGGTTAAGATGAACCGGTTGACGTAAGAATCGTCAAAATCGGTGAATACGTCTTGTTTCTACAGTACCACAAAAAACATACTTACATAGATTGATAAACACGTTACACTCCTTTGTATCATGTAGTCGGGTAATTTAAAAAGTATACTAAGATAAAATTGACCTGTGAGAAGTACAAGCTATAAATTATCATATTTTTATACAAAATATTTAATAATTAAGGAAAGTTTTCAGTTATAAATATAAATGAATCCAATTTTTTTTGTTTTATTAAAAAAACAAACCTTTAAAATTATTAATTTAAAGTTTTTAAAATAGCAAACATATCAAGGAATTTTCTTTAATCTTGAAACATATGAAGGAATAACTTTTATTATACATTCCGGAAACTTGAGAATGGGAAAGCAACGAAACTTAGATTATGTTTTAGACGACGGCAGCAAACGAGATGTCTTAGTTTTGTGAAATATTATACACATGACGAATAGTCCATACAAATTTTACATTGCTTGTGAAAAATGTCTAATATTATATTCCTGTGTGATTATAGAAGATATGAGAAAAATATATATTTTTTATCCTATATATACTATATATATGATAAAAAATATATATTTTTATATTATAACTTTTATAACTATAGTTCCTAACAAATTCGTTTAATTTTTCGGGCTCATAATTGGGATGCGTTTCGTTAATTTTTTTTTTTACAGCTTCACATACTATGTCAGACTGTACTGCTTAGACACTCTGTTGCTCCATCTAACTGCACTCAAATCAATTCACGAGACTCTGGTTAAGAATTTAAACATAGCAAGATTTGAACCCGCTTCTCTTATTCCAAATTCACTCTTGGTCAAAATCAAATGCTTTAAAAATATTAAAAATATTTTTAACATAAAATTTGGCACATTTTCTTTCCTCGGTGTTTGTAAAAAACGCATATAAAACAAATTCAAACTTCTTTAAGTAGCGGGATCTGAACCTACGCCTCTTGGAAACAGTCGAAGCACACTTACCACTAAGTTTTACGTTGTATGAGTGAACACCCATACAATTTTCTTTATATGCCAATGCTACACAAATTTTATATGTAACCTATCTTTTATATTCTAGATCGGACTGTAAACAAACTATCCTATTTGCCGCCCGAGAGGATGGAACTCGTAAAATCTTTTGCACCAGAACGTTGTTACGAACGCCCTGTCGCCAAAATGGACGGCAGCACCACTCATAAACTGAGCTATATGCCAAATCAGGTAATATTATAGACGTTAGGTTTGGATAAGGACAATTAAATATATATTATTTTCTTCATTTAAACTGACTTTTACCAGCATTTTTGAATGTATATTAAGCTACTATCGACTTGGAAGGCAGTAGTGTTCAGAAGAGTAGGCAACAAACACTTGCACAAGCAATCCACATGTTTTTATGTCTACACCCGCACTAGTTCTTC
This sequence comes from Heliconius cydno galanthus, assembly GCA_036379175.1. Taxonomy (NCBI): domain Eukaryota; kingdom Metazoa; phylum Arthropoda; class Insecta; order Lepidoptera; family Nymphalidae; genus Heliconius; species Heliconius cydno. The sequence continues at coordinate 2,102,496 of JAKRZM010000999.1, forward strand.
AAATATATTAATAGAAGACAAAAGAAACTTTCAACTCGAACTCTAATAAAAATGTATAAAGTAAAAATATTTGTTCTAGATTTTACCAAAAGAGCCAATGCCGTGGGCCTGTAAGGGCCAGTACCAGAAGCCGTGTCAGAAATTAGAGGGAAACACCACGTACACAATGAGGTACCTATATTTGTAGATATCTTTTTAAGTAAGTGTCTTACGTGGAATAGTTGGACACCTCAAAACAATTTAGGAACGTGATGTTTAAAACAAAAAAACAATGTTTCTTTCTATAATTAATTCTTACTTATTTAAGGGTTGTTTTTTTCTGGAAGTGACTAATTTCTTTTCCATTTTAGTTATCTAGATTCTAAGAATGACTGTCGCAGAAGAGCCATTATTCCCAACACTTGTGTGAATCCTGTGACCGCATCTAAAAGATTTGAAACTGAAACAGTATATAAGAACAGGTAATTTACTTTTTAACCGACTTCTTATATATTTATTAGTAATTAGTATTTAAATATAACTATTCCATCGTGCAAAGAAAAGGACTCTATGTTAATTACTGTTCAATAGGCTATTATATGGTCAAATATAAGGCACGCAGTCCATAGCAGTCCATTTGTTTAAATAAAATAAATAATTTAAATATAAACATTATCGCTGAGCGAAAATTGAACCCATTATCATCAGTGTATACGTATGGACTAAGATATTCGTATACCAGAGTTCTAATGATTCGAATTAACATATATTTTCTAAGTTAGATTTATATAGATCCATTTACTGAGAGTGCTCTAATCTAGGCTATATTACAACAAGGATTAATAGTTTCGCTGTAAGTACACGATTTCACCACAGGTGGCTGAGAAGAGTGATTATAAGCGCGACAGGTTTTAGGTTCGATTCCCACTCGAGGAAATAAAATATTTAATATTTATAATTTCCTCGCTCTGGTATCGAACCTCTCTCTACCCACCTCGTTACATCATAAAGGTGAAATAAAAATTTAATAATATACAGGGTGGAAGAGGCAGCGCTTCTTTTATTGAAACTGCATATAGGGTAATATATTTCAAACCCACATCTAAGAAATTAATCAAGGTACCTCAACAGTTTGGACGTAGGATTTTTTTTTCATTTCACGATTTCTATCCATACCTGTATTTCGTGTGACGCACACATAAGTGTGCGATGTTTCCGATTTGACAGGTAAGTGTGTGCGTGCCTATGTTATACTTTACAAATGGCGTTTTATTTTAAAACGATAATTTTATTATTTATTTTGTTTGAAAAAATAACTTTTTTATTTTTGGGAATTATTTTTTTTCCGAATTATATTAGGCTTTTATAGAGTAGTTAAAACTGTTTCATTTAAAGTGGTGCTGCCAATTCCACCCTGTATATCCATTCGGTTATAAACATGTTTCGAATGGCAATTTCTCGAAGTTTTAAGGTGTCATGTTGTGCACACAATGCAACATAGTCAGTCTCCTTTTCTAAAGGCATTGTTATTATTTATATTTTGTAGGAATTTCGTAATTACAAAATTCCTACAAAATAGATCAATTGATCTTACTGATTTTGAGAAATCGATTTTTTTAAAGGTACAGACTTGAAAGATTTGCGTGGATTATAATTTTTTTTGGTCCAGATTAATTTTTTAGAATAATACTTTTAGAAGAAAGGTTTTAAAATATAACAAATCTGTGCGGACATTTAACACAGCCAAATTGGGCTTGCGTGTTCAGCCCGTGCTATCTTCAAAATCAACATCAATGTAATTTTTTTTATTTATATTAAAATACATTCTTTGTTTTTATAAAATTATGATTTCATTTTAAATCATGTTGATTTTCTTTTCAGTTATTTACCAGCATCCGCTCCAATACCTCAAGCGATAAAGCCTTTACCGAACCTCGTATCGTCCACCGCCCAAATGGAGGGCGACACAGTACACAAGGTAATTAGACTGAAATAAATAGCCATAATAATTACCATAGAAATAAATGGCCATAGGAAGTCGTCGTCGTAGTCGTCGCACGCAAGTGTGTGACTGTTAACGGTGATTGTGGGTTCAATCTCGTATCGAGGAATTGAATTATTTACTTGGCTCTGGTGTCGAGGTTAAAGCGAAGCGTTGAGTACCGCCACTCAACATGCAATGTCTCCATAAATTGGAATAAAATGAAGAACGGAGTGCCATGACACTAGTTCCTCCCTACCTACCCTGCTGAGTGCGGGATACAGCGTTAAACTGATTAAAATATTGAAAAGATTGTAACTATTAAAGGCATATAATTAAAAAAAAAAAAAGAATAGTCTTTACTGGTTAAAGCTTCAACTCACATCTTACTAAACACAGACAAGCAAATAAATAAAACAAAAAAAAATCGAATTATGTTACAGCTATCCTTCCTGCCCAATCCTGTATGTATAACACAAGCGATCCGTCCCTGCCACCACGACATGTGGGGCCAGGGCCCCATGCAGAACATAACCACGCAGAGACACGACTACGTGGCGAAACCCGCCGCCTTGAGGGAGTCTTTCAAACCAGCCCACAAATTTCACTGTGTGGAACAGCCTTTTGAAAGTGAGTCATTTTTTTTGTTTTTTTATATTCTTTATTTTACTACGCTTAGTTCTTAATATAATCTGCTTATTCAAATATATTTTCCAGTTACCTTCAAATATTTTGTTAAAATATACATAATGTATGAAATGTATCTCATAATAGAGAACGGAGTGTATTAACACTAGGTTCTTATGCAGATAAAAGAGAAATTCCAAGGAAATTGTAAACTTACGCTTCATAATAAATAAAATACCTGTAGGAATGCACTGATGGCTGTAAGTTCGTATATTGGTATAAATATTTACTTTTCATTCCTTTAGCGAAGTGCGGTTTTGAATTTCGCCGAACATGCAACGGCTCTAATAATAGCTGCTGTGGAATTTATGTACCTACTTAAGCTCATGATTGTGGATTCGAAACGCACGCGCAGGAATATTTTCATTATATTTATTTTATAGTCCTAGGTCTTGAAAGATCATCACAGGATGTCAGTTTTTCCGATATTTTTTTAAATCCATATAATATGAAAAGTACATTACAAGAAGAAAGAAGAAGAAGAAGACCTAAGGTCAAATAGCTAATAACAAAAGCGAAAAATTTTTTGCTTAATCTGTTTCAGATCGCACAGTGAACCGAATGTCCTACTTGAACCCTGGCAAAGTCCTGCCACCAGAATCGTACGCTCCACATCGATGTTACGAAAAACCAGCTGGTACTTTGTATTTATTTATTAAATACATTTAGAGTCAATACCTAGTTAGAGCCAGTAGCGCAATAATGACGTCATTGCATTTTTTTATTTTTTATTAATATACTTGAATATACTATTTATACGCTTTAATTGAGTCTCGTTGTTACAACATATATATGTCCATATATTGAAATACACTTTTGGGAACATTTATATATATTATTTTTATGATATTTAAATGTAAAGGAAAAACTTTAATAACAAGCGTTTACCATGCAATATTATTTATAACTTGTGTACGTGGGGGTTTCCCCGGTCTAATTATAATGTTATTCAGCGCGCTCGGCCTACGTTATATAAATACATAATGGCGTTAAATGGAAAACAGAGTGGCTTATCATCAGGTCATCTGGTTTAAAATGTAAGCTATATCTATTTTATGTAAAGGGTGTTCAAGGCAAAGGAGAAGCATAATGCAAATAATTGAACATAATTAATTACTAAACTGAAATTATAACTTTGTCAATAATAACATTTTCCTTACTATTTTCAGCAAAAATGGAGTGTGATACGATTCAAAAGATGTCGTTCCAACCGGTTTGCTCGACGGCGCCGCAGCGACCGCCTTGGGCTTGCAAAGGACAATACCAAAAGCCATGTCAAAAAGTACAGTATCATTACTTTTTTTTCTAGATATTCATATTTCATGTATAGCTGGGTAGACAGTGGGAACCTAGTGTGACACCCGGGCCCCCAAATGTTCGAGGTATTGTCAATTCAGTGGGGGGAACGTCAACGGAACCAACCAACAAACCTTGCGACGAAAAGGAGAAATAAAAGTAATTTATTCCCTCGAATACGAATCAAACCCATGTCCATCACGTTTATAGTCAGACGCTACGCAAAGACAGCAGCCAGCACAGAATACCTTTAGAAATGTTATATTATTTCAAATAAATGTTATCTAATTATTTATTCCTCTATTCTCTCTCTCTCCATTTCAGTTGGAAGGTACGACAGTATATCGCTCATCGTTCTTGCCACCCGGAGAAGATTGCACAGAATATGTGGACCCCTGCTCTTATGGGGATTGTAACCGTTAGTACCGTTTACTATTCCTATAAGACGTTTATGGCATAAACCCACGGTGGAGTTTATATATCTCTTTTGAAATAAGTTGTAGTGACGTAATAGTAACTATTGTTGTGTTACCTAAGTATCTAATACTGTATGTGTTGTTACCTGGAAGTCACAAGTCAGTCCTAATCCACTTACCACTTAGAGCGCTAGCTTGAATAAATTATATAGCTATAGCATGCGTTTAGAATATTAATATACCTACTATATAGTAAATGTTTGTAAATAATGGTAGTACCTAATGATACAATAAAACCTTATATTGACTCAACTGTAAAGGCGACTGTTGTGGATTCAATTCCCACTCGGGGAAATGAATGATTATTTATTAATATTTTCATTTCTTTGCTCTGGTAATAAGGCAAAGCGCCGCGTTAACTTTCACCACTCAACATGCAATACGGCGGAGATTGGCGAACGGAGAGTTTTTACATTAGATTCCCTCTGCCTACACAGCTATATACGGGGTACAGCGTGAAGCTGATCAGATCATAAGTCTAGGCACCTGCACTTTAAATAATAACACGGTAAACAATGCTGAGCATTTTGAAGTACATCGTAGTAATAAAAATTATAATATTGTGAACAATACGTGCGCACGTACTAATGTTTTTCCTATTAATTGTTTTAATATGATTAGGCGCCTGAGGTTTGGTTTGATTTAGCGACGTTTGTGGATTCGATTTTCAATCGAAGTTATCTTTATTTTCTCACTCCGGTATGAAAACAAAGCCTCGATAAGTTCCACCACTCAACAAGATCTAAAATATTGGGCGATGCGTGGAGAGCGAAGCGGGTTAACCCAAGGTTCCCTCTGCCTACCCCTACTAGTGCAGGATAGAGCGTGAAACTGAAAAAAAAAAATGTACTTTCAGCTTGCAATTGTGTGTGCCCAGCCGAGTGTATTGCAAAGGATCCATGCGCTTGCACTTTCCCACGAGCAGAATGCAGTTAACGCTTTGATCATAGCCTTTGTTTGTTGTGATTTAAAAGAAATGGTGTGTCGTGAATGGCGGCTTTACGAAGTGACGTTTTAGATGATTTTAATAACTACATATAAATTATTATATTTCGATCAGTTTTTGTATTAAATATTATTGACGATTAAATATTTATTTTTTGTTCAACTGTTGTATTTGTATTGTATTGTAGCCATAAGCACATTTTCAAACACAAGTGTGGGAGCCACCTACTCTCATCTCAGGACTCGGGTACAGGTGTTTTACATGGGCATAGAAATAGGGGGTGTTGGGTAGACCTTGCCCACCCCAGAAGTGTTACTAACAAAAAAAATACATTAAAAATATAAAAACTAAGTTCAGAGCTTAAGTCGTCGACGTACAGTAGATTCTATGAATTTTAATTTTAATTTACGTTTTTAATTTATTGTCTAAATTAACAATAGTTTAAGGGCGCACTAAAATTTATTGAAGGGCACCGCGTTGCCGACCTCTGGTTTAAACCATTAACCTTTTAATACTAACAGTATAATATATTAGTCTCGATAAATGAATATAACCTTCGGACAAATATTTTTGTGACATTTGTGTATTCAAACAAACTTATCGGTGTTTAGATCTGATGGTTGCGTGTTAAATTAATTTTATTAATTTAATTCAATGATACTTATTAAGAAAATGTTTAAAAATTTGGTCGTAGCAGGATTTGAACCTGCACCTCTTTGGAAACCGTCCAAGCGCTCTGACCGATGTTACTGTTTTTTTGTCATCAATCTTTCTTTTATTGCCTTTTTTGTATTTAACTGAAGCAACTGCTTTTTTTCTATTAATTTTTGATTTAGCTCATACGCTCACATTTTACGACAAAATATTTTCAATAACATTTTACAGTAAGCGGAGCCCTATATTGATCAATATTTCTGTCAATCTTGTATTTCCAATATTTTGGTGAATGGTTCACCATTAGATTATTATTAGATTAGATAGCTTACCAATCTAAATTGATTGAATAAAAAGGCCGATGACTTGCTCTGTAGAGTATAATATCTTCCTTGCTTGCCTTGTCGTGACCTAATTATAGAAATTATATTTCATTTAAAAAATGTCCGCGAATAAAGAAGACATGTTGCGTCAATTTTGTGAGGTTACCGGCGCTGATGAAAACCGGAGTAGATCCTTTTTAGAATCGTCCAATTGGCAACTAAAAGTTAGTATACTCTTTAAATAGTAGGATTTTTTGTAATATCGTAATCTCAAAATTCAATACAGGGGTGTCACACCTTCTATGCTGTGTTCAGAACTAGTAAATAATAATTATTATAATGTCTCATAAAGAAATGTCTTGTAATCATAGTTTAATCGATATAATTTTGCTGTTTTATTACTATGTTTTTTATAATTTTTAGGTGGCCCTTTCTAGTTTCCATGAACATGATGGTAAAGTAGAAAATTTACCGGCTGCAGCGAATGTACCGCCCATGTCGGACAGTGGTGTAAATTCTCCACCTAGGTCTCCAAGTAGTCAAAACAAGGACAAGGAAAAAGACAATTCTCAATCTGCCACTTTGGATTCAGAACAGCAGGACAGTTCTAGTGAAGACGATGTAGAAAGTAAGTAATACTTTAAAAACAGTACTTCATTTAAAAAAAAATGAATTAATGGTATCAAAATTATATTAATTATTAGTATTATATGAATTATATTACTAGTATATTGGCCTCAATTGTAGGGGCCCATCTACGCTCTAGCAAAAAGTCAAAAGCCCGGCGTTAAATTCCGCCACTCAACGGAGGAATGGAGTGTATTAAATGTAGGTTCTCTCTGCCTAGTCAGAGGGAACCTAGTGTAACCTTGCGTTGCGTTGGCCGCGACGTTTAGTCGAAATTATTTTTATTCGCTCGCGGAATAAAACAAAGCCTCGATATGTTCCTCCACTCAACACGCAATATCTCAAAAATTGGACGGTGCGTGAAGAACGGAGCGTGTTAACTTTAAGTTCCCTTTGCCTACCCTAAATAAAAATGTACTTTTTTCAGTGTGCAATTGTGTGACCCCAGATTGGTGCATGACAAAACCATGAGCGTTGAAAGAGAGGGAGCCGTGTGGGCTGTGCCCACCCCAGAATAGTCGTGTGCCTACCTCAGAAGCTTTACTTACAACAAAATTTACCCTGAAAAATTAAAAAAGAACAATATATATACAAATCCATAGCTAAGAAAACTACACTAATGATTATAGCTACCTTTATTCGTTGTAATTTAAAAGGAAAGAAAGCGTCGTAAATGGCGCCTTTACGAAGTGACGTTTTCGATTGTTTTAAAATCTACATTTAAATTAATGCTTCGGTCAGTTTAATTTGTTTTAAATTTTATTGACAATAAAGATATATATTTTTAAATTAACTATTTTGTTTGTAACCAGCCTTCCTGCGACTTTCCACGTCCCTGAAATGTTACTAAAATAATTAAATATAACTTTACACGAACAGATTTGTTTTAATATTAAGTCCAGGCCAAATGAAAAATATCTCTAGTTCGCCTATTATTATATCCTTATTCTACAAATCAATGTAGTGTTCGAACCAGTACTTTCTAAGATTTGTGCATTTATGCACTGGTTTGAAGACTGAAGAGCTGAAAAGTTTTCAGTTTTATAATATTATTGGACATTATAGGTACTGGAGTAAGAGAGATAAAATATATTATATAAGTATCTCTGTACCTACACATATAATAAAAGGAAAGAAAAGTCGATTCTGTACATGAAAGATATAAAAAAATAAAAATTAAGTTCGTTAACGTATCGATTATAGAAGCTAAAAAATCACTTAGCAGAATTCTAGTGTGTCTGTGCGTTTGTTCGCCAATCACGCAAAAACTAACGGATAGAACTGAATGTTTTTTAGGGTTCCGTACATTTTAAGGAAAAAGGAACCCTTATAAGGACACTTTGTTGTCCGTCTGTGTGTCGATCGGTCTGTCAAGAGCCTTTATGTCAGAAACGCTTGGAGATATCGAGTTGAAATTCAAACCATATACCTAGATTTACAGAAATAATTTTTCTGAAAAAAAAAAACGTTATATAGCATAAACACGTATTTCGATACTATAAAGGGCAGTAAGAGGAAACCGTACTTTAATGTTTAATATCCAAGACATTTTTGAGAATAGGAAAAAATTAAAAAGATTCTTTTTCTCTCAAATGGCATATTTTTTAAGTAAGCTGATAACAAAAAAAGGTTGCTGTGACTCATTCCGCAAACTTGTTGTCGGCTTCCGCAACAGTGGCGAGTTCTGCGAATTTTATAACTGTTATTATTGTATCAATTATTGACAACGTATCGGCTACAATATTATTTAAACCACTAATAGGCCAAGTATAATCTCCGTGCTAAATTCACTGATAAAAATTATTTAACTCGCTCGTCGTGAAATTTCTCTATTTGTATTTACTATACAAAACGCGAATGTTAACGGCTTATTATCCGTAAAAATTATTAATTCCCGACCTTCTTTTATGTTACGAAAATGATTTATTCCTAATATTTTTTTTTATTTTTTTTTTATTTTAAAGTATGCGCCGACGCATTAGTTATATATTAGGTACTCACGTCGGCCATAAGCGTCAATGTTGTCTTATTTAACGGAAATGATAACAATATCGCATTCTTAAGACGGATACGTAGCTCGAAAATACTTCCCATCTGCCCATTCGGATTTTGGGCTTGTACGTTATCATCTAGAGGTCTTACTTCTTTGGTCAATCAATGCCTAAAAAAAATTTTTTCTTCAATTATTGAACACTGAAACAAACTTAAAACATAGTAACACCATACTAGACAAGTCGCTGAAAAAATTTCTCTAACTTAACTGCAGTTCATTTTCTGATCCTATTAATAAATTGTCTATACTTAATACTAAACACGAAGTCTTATCCTTTTAAAAACGTATGATGCAAAATTTTAGTAAGTATATAAAAAGTAAAACCGTAACCGTAAATCCTTTATTTCCCTGATGCCACATTTCTGTTCTGTTCTTTCTATTATGGCGTTCCGAGCGTGCCAGTTGATCACAAAATCACGGCTGCGCCATGACAGCCTCAATCCTTGTCATACTTTAAACTTATTTAATTATTCATTTAATACGATATATTCACTTTTTACATTTACTTTACTGAAATAAGATAATCATTAAAAATCTTTTATTGTAAGGAGAAATAAAATATAATGTTTTATTACAAACGTCGTTTATTAGCAAAACATGAAAAATGTGAATATTTTGTATACAGGAACAACGGTTCTCTATGGTTATTAAAAACAATGTAAAATTACTATATGCACTTGAATTACGAAGTGGATTGATTCCACATTTGGCAAACAGCATATCAAGTGATTATAATTTGGAAAATACTTACCTGCATATTGTTCGAGTTATATAAAATAAAATAAAGGAATTCTGTTGGTCATCGACAAAATTTTAACATTTTGGTATATTTCTCACAAAGGCAATATAACTAAATAATATCTCACATTACTTTTTGAACTAACTTTTTAACTTTATATAAAACTGAAAAAATAAAACGTTTTTTCACGAGAAAAGCAAAGTGTGAGTTATAATAAAATAAGATAGTATCACATAAAGAAAAAAGATAAGTATATAAGATACAAGAAAGATATAATATATTATGTGTGAAAAAAATATGATAAAAAAGACTATCTATATAATCGAACTATCAACAAACTTGCCTATTGCCATTGTGATATTGACTTTAAATGCAGACATGTACTACTAACAATTATTCTTTACCACTTTGTTGAGGCTCTTTAACGTGTACCATGAATAAAATAAATAAATAAATGAATTTGAAATTTATTATCTTATATGCAGCCAAATGCCGAAACGTTAAAATATCCGTAACGTAAAAGTCACTGATTTATAATTTGAAACAGTCTTTTTGTTTTAAATACAGTACGGTCAACAAGTCGTCGCTTGCTGCGCAGAACCTAAAATCATTGAGATTTTTCTTATGAATATTTTCTATTCGAGTTAACAATGCGCAAAAATTTAGAAAACATAATTTTAGGCGACCACGTCTTGTTAGCCGTACTGTAAGCAATTTTTAAAATTATATTAAACTTAGCGGAATGGTCAAATGACACTATTACTTGAAATTGCTTTTTCTATACTATAGCTGGTATAATACCTACATAAAAGCTTTACAGTACATCTAAAAAATGGAAGTCAGCAATGGAAATCATATTATGTTTAAAAGTTTTATAAGTGACATAAGTATGGCTATGCTAACTTTAGTATAAGTAAACAAGAATGCACTAGCTACCTCTACCCTCATGTAAACAAGGCACAAATTCTCTAACAAACGGTCCCTAAGAATAGGAATTAGACATTGGATTATATGTAAAATCTATTAAAATCTTTTTTGTAAATTTATATTATCAATGTCAAAATAATAGAACAAAAGAACTAAAATAATTTGACAAAATGTACTGAATTAACTGAAATCTATTAAATAATGAATAGTTGTAAAATCAGTTTATATCATGGGCATAGGCATAGTCTGTTGCCCACCCTAGAAATTTTATAAACAAAAAATTTCCTGTTCAAAGCTAAAGTCAAAATATAAAAATAATTATAATATGGTTTTTTATGCCATTCTTATGTGTTCATGGATGAGATCATAGTTACATATTTACTTTTAAATATGAATACCTATGAATATCTTTTAAAGAAAAACCAAAACACAATACATTTCTCACTTTATCCTGAAATTACAGAAAAATTAAAGACAAACTAGTGTGAAGAAATTCTATTCTTAGCTTTTCTTGCAAATTTAAGACATTGCTTGTTGAAGGACAGAACTCAATGCTATGCTTTGACTTACCAGAATGAAGAAATTAATAAATATATTAATTTCTTCATTCTGGTAAGTCAAAGCATTCTTCATTCTGGTATAATAAAATGTTTATAATTTTATGTTTAAATATATATAACCAATATATGTATAATGAAACATATTAAATTATATATAAACTTAATGAAAAACACATTCACCAACGACTAACTCCAAAAAACAAACAAATAGCAATCATCTATGTGAATATACTATAACAATTTATATTTAAATCTATAGTTTTACATTGCCCTTTAATTTTAAGCTACTGTGTGACATGCTAGATAGAAATGTTTATACAATAGTGATGGATATTACATTTTTATTACTCTTCTCAAACTTATATAATTTTATACTGGTATTATTATTTCCATAAAACCTATTATTCAATAATCACTTACTAATTTTAATATCAGAGAAACAATGATTAACAAACAAGATCTACAACAAATTATACATAAACTGTGAAATCTTATAATAATACTGCACTCATTTTTAAATATTCTTTGATATAAATCACTCAACACTCAATATAAAAAAATATCAACATTAAAGTATGTCCCTAACAATATCATTATTATTTTTCTCCCATATTTGACCACTTCTATATAACCTGTATATTTTATTACTTACTAAGTTCTGTCCAAACTTTAACATGGCACCTTCAAACTTATGCTGAAAAACTTGCATTTGTGTCTCATTGTATCCATCAGGATTGAACTTCTTTGGATCTTTACAAATAGTGTATTTATGTGCTCCCAGTTGTTCTAAAGGAATATTTTTGCTAGTGGAAGTTAAATTAAACAAATCTTCAAACACTGTCATAGTATCAAAATTTCTTATTTTAATTGAAACTTTTTCTTGAGACATAGAGTAGTAATGTGTTTTTCTCAATATATCTGGATGCCCTAGTTCTGCATTATCGTCATCATTTTGATTCAAGCAAAACAGCAGTGGCTCTACAACATAGGTGCGAATAGATCTTGTTGGATCAAAATCATCTAAAACTGCTTTAAAATTGTTGTGAACTCTTGGAACTAAAAACTCATCCCAAGATAATACAGCCACATGACTGACTTTGTTCACTTCTTCCCTATCATATTTAAAGTGTCTAAACAAACAGTCAAGTTCAATTGCATATCTCACAATTTTGTATGATTTTGAAAACAAAAATGGATAATTTAATGGATAAAATTGAATTTCCCACTGTGTAATATCTGGTGGGAATAAATTCAGCCTTTTTATAACATCCTCAGAAATCATACTATCATATATTGTAAAGAAGTTCACTCCAATTATGTGATGAAATGCTAAGAATTCTAAAAATGCATCTCTAGATACTATAGGAACATCATTTGGTATAACACATATAGCAGGTTCTATGTTGTTAACAAATTTTATATTACTGTTCTCCCTGGGCTTTTTCTTAGTGTTGACTTGAATGATCTTACTAATTGGAGCATGCATTGGGTTTATATTATAGTCATTAACATAATAACTTATCCCTTTTGGTTTTCCAAGATTTTTAGCAAGTGAACACTGGAATATGTATAAACGGAAATTATTTATTGATTCTGATACTATTTTGTAATTAAATCTGCCAGGCTTAGGTTTAAGATTATTTTCGAGCCATATATTACAGCGATAATTTGGTACCGCTGAAGCTTTACCTACGACTATTGTGTCTATAATATATGCATTGGTAGGTGAAAGTTGGTCATATTTACTATAAGAACGTAAAAACGATGAATAAGAATAGAATTGTTCATCGATTTCTTGAAACAAGGGCGGAGTTTCTCGTACTTCCATTGATGTGTTGCGAAGTATTTCTGACAACATTGTAGCGTTAAAACCAGGGCCACAAAATTCAATCTCTGACAAGCCGGGTTTGCCAAAAAAGTTGAGTACTTCTAGCACATATCGCAGCCGGTAATATTCATGACGGTAAATTAAAAGAGTAATAATACTCAGAAAACAAACCACAATAAGGATCAGCTGATAATATTTCCTCATTATACTTCCCACTGGTTTTCTAGAGGTCTTCATTTATTTTATGTTTAAAAAACATGAATGTGCTCAGATCTTATATAAAAAACTCCTTTTAAATTATACAATGAAAACGAAAAAAACATATAATTTTTAAATTCGACTGCATTACACTGAGTAAATGTGTTCTGTGATTACACTGCATTGCACCCACACATTGTTTCTCACTTGTCAAATTATCTTGTCGCTGTCATTCTTACGACTTAAAAACTTTTAAATCTAATTGCATGATCTCAAACATATAGGGAGGACCAAATTATATTCTTGTGTATTTTATTATGTATCTTAATCGTAAAATTTAATCCCTGTTATGTTGCAAAAAAAATCCTGGTTTCGTGCCTATTCACCCCATTTACCTGACAGATATCTAAAGTGCATAGTGCATTATGTAACAGTCTGTTGCTGTTTGTTGTGAGTCTGTGCTATCCATTACATTTTTAATAGTAATCTATAATCTATGTTCATTTTTGATTGAATAAAAAGTCCGATGACTTGCTCGGATTTGATATTTTCAAAAGTTAATTTATAATATCATTAATAAAAAGGATTAATTTATAAACCTTAACGTGATATAATTATAGAAACATATTTAATAAAAAGAATGTCCGCGAATAAAGAAGACACTTTGCGTCAATTTTGTGATGTTACCGGCGCTGATGAAAACCGTAGTAGATTCTTTTTAGAATCATCCAATTGGCAATTAGAAGTTAGTATATTGTTTTAAATAATTAGCATTTCTTGTAATATAGGACGGATAATCAAGGATAAATCAAGGGACATCATACCGTCTTTGCTGTATTCAGGACTAGTAAATAAAAATTATTATCATGTCTAACAAAGAAATGTTTTTGTAATGCTTCTTAATAATTTAATCGATATAATTTGTGTAACTCACTCAACTCATTTTTCTTTATTTCTTACTCGTTCTTACATTTTGCTTTTTGTTATTAATTTTTATTTATTTTTAGTTGGCCCTGTCTAGTTTCTATGAGCATGGTGGCAATGTAGAAGATTTACCGGCTGCAGCGAATGTACCGCCCATGTCGGACAGTGATATGGATTCTCCACCTAGGTCTCCAAGTAGACCTCAAAAGAAAGAGAAGAAGAAAGGCAATTCTCAATTTGCCACTTTGGATTCACTACAGCAAGAGAGTTCTAGTGAGGATGAAGAAGGTAATACTTAAAACAGTGTTAAAAAAACCTGTTTTTAGCTTCAAACTGCATCCTGCATAAAGCAGGGTAAGCAGAAGAAACAAAACACTCCATTGACCATTTAAAAACACTCCATTGACCATTTAATTTCTTAAATGTTGCATATTGATTGGTAAAACTCAATGTCACACTTTATTTTGTTACTACAGCAAGGAATTGAAAATAATTCATCTGAGAGACAACTGTTCCATTTACAGTCGCACAATAGAACCGTGCTGTTATACCACCTAAATTTAGGTTAATTTAGTTAATTTAATATAATTATATTAGTTAGAACTAGTTCAAATATATACATTTAGTATCAAAATTAGGATGCCCCTGCGAACAAGAAAATAATTTATTGGAAAAACCAAATAATGTTATAAAGTTAAATGATACTTATAAAGAAGTAGAAAGATTGAAAGCAGAAATTTATAGATTGACTAAGAAAAATGAAGAATTAAAGAAAGAAATAGGTCAAATAAAACATTTAAATAACAATGGTACAGGTCTGTTAGAATAGATTCAATATTAAAAAAAAACAGTCCATGGCAGTTGTGGCACAGTAGCTGACTGCAAATGTGATGGTAATGGATTAAGGCAGATGGAACCTATGCTAAAACATCACCAGGCACTTCCCAATTTTCAAGACTGCATGTTGAGTGGTGGAATTCAATGCTTAGCTTTGTCTAGTTACTAGGGTGAGGAAATAATAATAATTCATTCCCACAGATGGGAATGAAACTCACGATCATTGTGCTTTTGGGCAGACACTGTGCTACATTGCCTATAATATTAGGTAAAAAAGTAATAAAATGTATTTTTATTGTTACAGGTGAAGCTTTCTATGCAGGTGGCTCTGAAAGATCTGGCCAACAGATACTTGGGCCCCCTGGCAAAGGACGACAAGATATTGTCACAGAGATGTTCAAAAGTGTTCGAGAGTGAGTATTTGTTTAACTAACTTTTATATGTAGCTTCGTCACACGGTCAAACAGAAAATACTTATATTTTTCCAGAGAAATTACTTAGTATTACTTACTATCCATACCTATATTATAAATTCAAAAGTAACTCTGTCTGTCTGTCTGTCTGTCTGTCTGTCTGTCTGTCTGTCTTTCTGTCTGTCTGTCTGTCTGTCTGTCTGTCTGTCTGTCTGTCTGTCTGTCTGT
>JAKRZM010000999.1:2120839-2263979 GCA_036379175.1 Heliconius cydno galanthus
TTATATAGCCTATAGCACTTCTGAAGAATGCAGCTTTCATACAAAACAAAAACAAAGTAAATCGATCCAGTAGATCCAGAGATCTTAGCGTTCAAACAAACAAACAAACAAACAAACTCTTCCGCTTTATTATATTAAGTATAGATATATATATATATAATATTTTATTAGTTTGTATATATTGTATTGTATTTATTATATATATCTGTATGTATTTTGAAAATTGATATTTTATTTTTATTTTTTTTTATTTTTGCACACCTACACATTTTGTTCTCCCACATGACAGGTTGGCTGGTAGAAAATGCTTGTTTGCGTTAAGCCCGCCTATTGTACATTTTTTTTAAAGAATAATAATAAAGAATAATAAAGAATATAAATAAATAAATAAATTATTGTTATTATAATCTTATAATAGACCATAAATAGACTATCAAACACGTTAAAAATTCTATTTATTCTGGTACAGTCTGTAGAAACTCGATTATACGGCCCTCAGTTATACTGATTCACGATTATCCGGACTATCTACCGCGTTTATTATTTTACACAACCTATTACAATGAAACCTACGAAAATTTATAAGTACGTAAATGCGTACGTAATTTATATGTGCATAAATTATATGTGGAAAATGTGAATTATTTTTTAATAAACGTTGATTTTCGTTAATATGTTACTTGTTGCTTTTAATAGACATAAGTATAACAATTTTGTGCTACATGTGCACAAAAACAGCTTTTCTTTATAATAATAATAATAATAAATTTATTTATTTAAGACATTAGTCCACGTGTTTTTAACGTGTTTATAGATCTGATTATCCGGATTTTCGATTATCCGATGATTAACGACAACAATTCCAGTTAATCGAGTTTCTACTGTAGTTCCTAAGATTAGCACATTTAACCAAACAAACTCTTAATCTTTATAATATTACTTTAGGTTATTTTATTTTTTAATTATCACATATTTGTGCAATAACAGTTTTGGAATGATTGTACAATCATATATTAATTTTTCTTTTTTTTTTTTAATTAAAATATAAGTCAACTTCTAATCTGACGAAATAAAATCTAACTCGGTCTTGTCTTGGGAAATGAGAATAATTTTAGTAATAAAATTATCTTCAAATGGGGCGAAAAGATTGTATTTTGATGAATGTACACGTTACATACAATTGTACATTATATGTATATTACCAATGCTTGTTTGGAAAGGGTCCGAAGTTTGTAAACTCTATGGTTGCGGGTTCGATATCTTTCCAAGAGATTTAGTTATATTTTAATATCCCCACTTTAATAAGATGACCCGTGGCGGTTTGTTACCCCACACAACACGCAATGTCTCGAATTGAGACATAAAGTGGAGAAACGTCTTAACACTAGGAACCCTCTACCTACAATACGTCGACCAGTCGAGGCCACCATGAAGTTACCTGAAGATGCTGCGCAGACTTTGTCAAGATTCATCATCCATACCGTACCCTAGTAAACGGGAAAGAGCGTTAATCTAAAGAAATATGTTTAAATATATTTTAGGCGTGGTGCCGTAGTGTTTGAAGATGGACCAGCTTCAACAAGTCGGGGGCGGGGCGGTGTTTTCAGCGGAGTTGGCTATAGATTAGGTATTTATATAATTTTTGATATATTTAAACATTATTAATGTACCTCTGTATATTATAATATTAATGTTAGTTTTCAATGTATAGATATTGTTTTAAAAACGATAATGTTACTAGAACACGAAAGTAATTCAGATGAGAAAATAAATAATTGTGAAATTTAAGCGGGCGAACGTGCGAGTAGGTCGTTTAGTAATATAATATATCCGTATGATGATACATACGAATATATTTTACAATATTTGAGAAGACACACAGTTAAAAGTCAAGTTTCAACAAAAAAGTAACTAATTAAAAAACTAAGTTAATATATTTCAGGTCAAACCGCTGACGATCATGAACAAGTGACATCAGGGAAGACAAAACAGGTACTTAGACCCGTATATTTATAAATCGCTTTTAACTCTGAGATCGACATTGTGATGACGTTTTCATTTATAGATTATAACTTATTAAGGAAAACGGTAACTCGAGATCGATCTCACTGTTAAGACCGGTATATAAATATGTTCCCTAGTATTTATTAATATTAGAAATTATAAATACTACGGAACGTATTTATAATACTAACATACTGCGCTTTGTTATAAAGTTATTAATAACAAAAATAACTTCAGAAACGATTTTTAGAACAAAGCGCGGCGTTCAGTTCTACCACACAATACAAAAAGTCTTGAAAATTGAGCAAGGTAAAGGGAGAGTAATCTAAACACTAGGTTCCTACTGCCTAACTCTCCTTCATGCGGTACAGTGCGCTCTAAAAATCTAAATATCTAATTCTATTTTTCAGGACAATCAGCCGCGGTCTGTCCGTCTACAATTATACAGAGAAGGTTTCACAGTGGACAGTGGACCTTTAAGACATTATACGGATCCCAACAACGCAGAATTCCTTAGTTGCATTCGTAGAGGGTAAGTAAGATTTAATTGGCACAGTTACACAAGTGAGCGACTGTAAACGTGTGGATTCAATTCCCGCTCGAGAAAATAAATTATTTAATATTTTCATATCCTCGCACTATTGACGAGTCAATGCGCGATGTGAGTTCCGCCGCTCAATACGCCTATGTGTTAAGAATTTGGCGAAAGATGAGGAACGTAAGTGTGACAGTTGCCTATTATTACCCACTTTTACACGAGTATGCTAACAATAGATTATTTTTTTCTTTCTCTTAGTGAAGTACCAGCGGAGTTGTCATCAGGCGGCGCTGAGGTCCGCCTCAGTTTGGAGGACCGTCGTCACGAAGACATTCCAAGGGTCGCCGCCCCTCGCGCCTTCACCGGCAAAGGACATATGTTGGGAAGGTAATTTATAATACTGTGAAGCATGTATTCTCTTTCATCTTTTATTATTAAGGTGGAGAAATGAAAATAATTTATCCTTGCAAGAGGAGATTGAACTTACTACTCAAGAGGCTTAAACTCGCGCAAATACAGTCGTGTGTAAAACACCAAATATGTTATGCGAAAAGCGTCACTGTCGTTACACGTCATACATATAACACAAGTGAATGAAGTGGTATAAAACATACTTTCCAAGGGAAGTATGTTCTGTAGAGATGAAAGATATGAGATGGATGCGAAAAGGACTATTTCTGTGGCTAACGTTTTAACAAGGCTAACGGTGCATTAATTGCATTAATGAGACGGCGAAACGTAAGTACAGCTGCACGTTTGGCTGTATACAATGCAATGTTGGTACCCATGTTGCGCTGTTATACGGCAGCGCAACATGGGATTACAGAAGAAGAATGAAAGAGAGATGAATGCTATGGAGATGCGGAGTCAACTTAACTGATCGAATCCCCAAGGAAGACACACACAGCATGGCAGGACTAGTACCTGCTGGTCGAGGATGTCACGGTGAAAATGAAGAAGAACGTGCTCAGCTGGTTTGGGCACGTCGAATGAAAGTGAGCGGTAAGATATGTCCTGTTCGGTTGACCTTTGAAACGCATTATCAAATAATATAGGAGGAAAGTCACTTAAAAAAGCATGAGGCCCCCCGAAGGGCATGTATCACGTGATGACAGTTGACGAGAGCACTTACCTGTACTGCCCGCAGCCCGACGCCAGCGACGGTGGGCGCGACGGCGGCGGTGGCGGCGTCGGGCGCTGACCGCGCCGCCAACACGCGCGCCGCGCAGAGCGCCGTGAGCCTCGACGACACGCAGCCCGCCACCACCGTGCAGGTACCTTACCGTCTGAGACCCCTTTCTTGTAGCCTTGGAACGTCTAAAGATTTAGAGTTTCTCTCAGAAACATGCAAAAAATTTTACGTGATATAATTTAAACCCACCGCAGCGCTCCAGCTAGCTCTTGAAAACCATCCGAGCGCTCTGTTTCTAAGCTATATGTATGTTACATAAAAAAAGTTTTTGACAAATAATTCTTAAATTTATCTTTTTTTATAATTTTATCTTTTTTTTGCTACATGTGATGTGCATTTTAACTTTTTGTATTCGAATGTCGCGGTAGGTGCGGCAAGATGCGTTTTCCTTTGTGCCTGTATGGTGCTGCAGCTTAAGAAGTTTAAAAAATAATAATAATACCATGTTAAAGTATTAGCGACCCGCTTGCGGCTTAATATACATAATTAATTTACTAATCTGCATTACTTATTTATACATATATTGAATTATATACACATGCCTTTTAATATAATAAATGACAATCGTTCCAGTTCCGGCTAGCAGACGGTACTCGTCTAACCGGTCGCTTCAACCACACACACACAGTGGGTGACCTCGTCCAGTACGTGACCCGAGCGGAGCCCGCGTACCAGCTGCAGGCCTTCGCCCTCCTCACAACCTTCCCCAGCTCGGAGCTCTCAGACCACTCGCAGACACTAAAAGATGCTAACCTACTTAATACTACACTGCTGCAGCGACTCAAGTAGATTTTGTAAACACTAATAAATGATTATTAAACTTTTGTTGGGTTTTATTTATTTATATGTATTTCATTAGAGGTTCATTAATCTCGTGATGTTTTTTTAAGATTTTAAAAAAATAACTTGTAACTTTAAAATAATTAGTATTTTAAAATAGTAAAAACTGTTATGGACACAGGTATATTATGTATAATAAACTTCTATAGAGATATGTACTTTTTGGACAAATAATCGACAACCATGTGAAAATTATAAATAAAACGAGAAATATTTATGCTAAATAGTAAATTTTATATAAAAAGTAAATAATTTCAAAACTTACATGCTAATATAAATAGTAAAATAATACTAGTACATAGTTAAAGTTTATACTATGTATATCGATAATTATAAACTACACACTTTCTGCTTAGGAAAGGAGGGAACTTTTTATGGCCAAATATCACCCTGTGATTCCTTACATACTAGTGGAAGAAAAAGTATGAAAATTTATATTTATTTCCATTAAAAGTATATAAGTGCAAAGCTATATTTCTTTAATGTAGTTCTTATTCTAATTGTAAAAAACAAGTTATCAAAATGCAACTTAATAACAACAAGTAGATATTAAATACTGAGTGACTAAGACAATGAATTATCATTTTGTAGCATTAAGCCATAATTAAGTATTTAATTGTATTCATTTTTTATTCAAAGTCACCCGGCGGCTCTCGCTCGCTCGGTGCTAGTAGGTAAGAGTTAAGCATAATTTTATTATATACAATAGCTTGAATTTCTTGATTATTAATTTTCCCAATTTTATTTGATATTTCTGCCAAAAATGCTCTATTCTGTTCCTCGACTTTGGTTGGTAACATCAATGTAGCTAAAATTTGCGCTTCTAACATCCGGGAGTCAATCAATCGGTCGCATACTAGAATCACTAAATGATCTCTATCTAGCGTGGTGTTCATGACCAGCCAGAGAAGAACATCTGTAATTTGTTTAGTGATTTGTTTATAAAAGGTTGAAAATAAAATTTCTCTTTTCTTAAGGTCTAATATAAAATTTAAAGACTTTTCCACAAACTCGTCAGCAACTTCCTCACACTTTACATGAGTATAAGTTATTTCTCCCATCATTGATTCAGTCTTCTTATTTTCCATAATCTGTTTAGAAATAACTGTTAAATTTAATTCACAGTACAACAAATATATGCGGCTAATCGGTAGTAAGTCTTCTAATAGTTTAATGATGTACTGTAGGACTGGTACTCCTTGAGATTTATCCTCATTGATCAAAGACTCTTGTAGAATCTTATACACCAATGACTTTAAAAACTCACGAACAACATAACGCCCCTCGAAGTTAAAATCCCACTCTTTAACACTCTGTGTTATAAGACTGTTCACTAAATCAATACTTCTATCGATTTGTTCGGTACTGTTAGGAGTTATGATATATTTAGCCACGAGTCTCCACATTTCGTCGATAAAACTTTTTACCTCGTGAGTTTTGTGTTGAGCTTGAATCGTTTCGTCGAACACTATGTCTTTTATAAATACGTCTAAAATTTGAGTACGGCAAAATTCTCTATCGAGTATTTTTATTCGCGATTTAAGTATTTGAACAACAGAATTCTTCCTATCGAAGTTCTTCAGTTTCTTGTGCGGTAACTTTTCAACAGCTTTCCAGATAAGCTGCAAGTAATTGCCTTGCAATGACGCTGGGAGTGACATCACTCTACGGAACTGCTCAAATATTTCATCATCGTCATTTTCGTTCAAGTCTAATGTTAACACTTTTAAAATGTCATAAAGGCCTTCTGATTCGTCCTCATTTTCTATCATACGATCAAAGAGGCCCTTGTAAACAATTTTCCTTAAAGATACATTTCTTGTTTTGTGCCAAACGTCTAATAGGAGCGTTTTTAACTCCTCTGCGTTGAAACATTTGAATGCTAGACGTAGGCCATGTTTTTGGACCGAGACTGGGGTGTCTAAGATCGCTGCCACGAACTGTAGAGCTAGAGGGCGGGGCAGGTTCATTACATAGCTATTGAATAGCGGCAGGCAGTACTGCACGTAATCTCCTTTAAGATATTTAAGAACTTCCTGCAAAGGCACCGGCGGCCTGGAATACAGCACAAATCGACATATACACTCTTGAACTCTCAAAACATTCTCAGCTATTTCGTTATGAGCTATCTTGGGCGACTTAGGCGCGTACTTTGTCATTAAATTTATTTTGTAATCTTCATTTGCAATTTGGAAAATGCTACAAATTGTAGAGTTATAAGTTAGATACGTCATGGTACTAGAATCTTTCAACCAATTTTCTAAAATGCTGAGTATCTGTAAAGCAATGTCATTGGAAAAGTACACTTTAATTTTTTTCATTAAGCCGTTGAGTCGCATTTTAAATGAATTTGAGAGTTTTTTCTTCAGATCCGGTAATTTTTCTATTAATATATTAGAATTTTGCTTGAGCTGACGTATTAAAATATCTTCAGAAATTTTTTCAAGCTTATTTGCCAAAAAAATGTCATGTTTAAAGTTATCCCAGTCAAGATTTATATATTTCATGAGAATTTCAGGACAATCCTGTTTTGACTTCTTAAAATGTTTTAAAATTAGTATAAAAGAAGTAGCGAAAGGTCTTATTTGATTTTTTAATTTCTTATCATATGCTTTGCCCTCAAAACTTTGAAGCTTACTAATGTAAAGATTTATGTAATATTGGTATATTAATTTGTTTTCATCATCAGTCAATTTTTTTTGATGTCCTTTGAAATAATGTAGTCTTGTTTCAGTAATGACCTCCACCTCTAAAGTTTCTGGCACATCTTTATTTTTTATAAGATGGTATATAATGGAGAGTGTTCTAAATTGATCCAAATAAAAATCTTTTCTATATACTTTCAAGCTGTATAAGATCTTATCAAAAGCGGTCCAGCAGGATTCATTAAAAGTAAAAACATTAAAGTTATCATAAATTTTGTCAATGAAGTCTATTTTGTCATGCTCTTTTTCATTGACATGTCGTTCATAGTAGTAATTGATCGCAATTGTCAGGTCTTCTTGTGTTTTAGCTGCATCTACTAAAAAATTAAGTATATCTATTCTCCTTACATGGCTATTTGTAATTGAAATGTACCTCTTTATTTCTTTAAATGCCAGTTGGAAGTTAACATATTTGCACCAAACATGCTCCTCATCTTTGCCCAGAAATTCTATATTATCCTTTAAATGATTAATCGCCCATATTTCTCTCTCTTCAGGAGTCATAAACAGAAATATGTTATGTTTGTAGAACTTATCATTGCTTTCAAATGGCTCATTTGGATACTTTTCTGTATAAACTTTCTTCAAAAATGAAAAAATTTCATTTTCTGGCAAAATTTTTAATACTGATAAGGCTTTGAGGTGTGTTTCAGTGATCATTGTCCAAAATTCACTAACATTAGAGGGCATTAAATTTTCAAAGCACAACTTAGCGTCTTCCACATTCATGTGTTTTGATATTATGTTAGTGTTCAGATGGCAAATATAGAGTTGTGGTAACTTCAACACTCTATTTTTATGCTTTGTTAAAATATCTTTAGAAATCCTAAGTCCAAATTCATCCCTACATGATATATTACAGTAGGTTTCTAATAAATCTAAATACCTCTCACTCGATATTGAGTAAAGATGGCGAAGCTTGTTATGTAAAACACCTGTTAAGGTATAGTATTTCTTATCTTGTAGCTGTTGCAAATATATTTCAAGTAACTGGAAAGAGTTTCCAATGAAATGAGGAATATCTATAGAGTTATCAATGTCTTTCTGGCTTTTCAAATAATTCAGTTTATTTTCCTCAGATGTAAACAGCAGGAATTTAAATGCAATATTACTAAATTTATTTTTATTACAGTAGTTGTAGAAGTCAAGTGCCCTCTGCTCATTTCTTATATGAATAGATAAAGTTGTTAGCAGCTTTTTAATCATTTTCAGTGACATTAATGGGAAAATATTGTCATGTAGGTATACAGGATTGATTATGTGTGCATATTCATTGTTGAAGAGCCACACTGACTTTAAAGCTCTTGAAATGTAAAGTGAATCACCACTTTTAAATGTATCCATAATATAATCAACTTCCTTATATTCTGAAGCCACATCAATTTTAAATAATCTATCTACATCAGACTTTTCCTCCAAAATCTTGATTTCATTAAAATCAATTTTCTGTAATATGGTTTCCTTAACTTTTGCGTTTAATTCTTTTTGCCTTTTAGACAAGCTGTTTTCTTTCAGTTCTAACATCTTTGATGATTTGGTCTATAAGAAATTATTAAAAAAAATATAATTAATAAAATAAATATCTTTTTGCATACATAAAAAAAATATAAGAAAAATTTTCTATGTAGAAAAGTCTACTTTTAACAATAACACTGTTATTGTTAAAAATAGACTCATGGATAATTTTTAGAAAATAAAGGATTAATCATAACAAAAAAAGGGGCAATAATTATTGAAAAGGCACACACACAAATTATATAAAACATAAATAAATTTTAATTTGAAATAATTAAACAATTATTAGTAATTGGAGGAGATAAAAAAATAAAGTGCGGGGTTTGCAAATGAAGAGATTAATTACATATTGATAAATAATATCAATATCTGGAAATATGTACAATTATACATCCCATGTTGGTGACTCATATTGTGAAATATTGTAATAGATGAATTATAATTTGTAGTAATACATTCATTTCATTTTAATATTAAAAGGTAATATTGAGCGCCTATATTATCTGTCTTCTATATTATTATTATTATTTCACTCTGTATCTCTGTTATACACATAGAGATCAACTTATTTACGATAATATTATAGAAAAATCATACACATGATTACTTAAAGATCAAATTAAAAAAAGTTACAACAAAATAAAATCTTTTTCACAATAATATTATGTGATTATAGTTATCTAATCACTATTTTTTTTAGATTAGATTAATATTTTGAAGATTTGTCCACCCTCAATTGTATTTATGAAGAATATACTTACATGCTATGTAAAACAATATTTATATTTATTCCAAGTAAATTTATAATATCAAATAATTTTAAAAAGTTTTCTTTTCGCAAAGTAGATTTAACACTTAAAATTTTGTTTCACAAACAAAATGTAAATGTCAAAATTGCGATTTATGATTATCGTGAACATACATAAACATAACAAAATTAACAATGACAGCCGCATAGTGTTACAACGTCATAAAAAGACATAGGCAACATACATATTATATTACATTATATTTATATTAGAGACAATGAAATAAAAAAGATAAATATTATTATAATTAAAATCTCTCTTTCTTTTGAATATTTAGTAAATTTTTCACACTTGACGCATATACGACAAACATTAGTTTGTAAATTAATTTATAAAAAACATTTCTGCTAAAACGATTCAAATAAATTTTTCCAATTTTAAAACATTTAAGTAAAAATTTATAACACATAGTTAAGTATGTTTCTATTGTAGCTACTTTTCCCTTTAATAAATTATTAAAGTATAAATATTTTTTTCAAGGGCGATGTAAATCTTTCATATCATATAGCATAATTCGTGGAATGACATTTTTATTATCTCACTTTGTTACTGTGGCGGACAATGCGCTGCGTAAGTTCCACCACTCTAAACGCAATACCTGAAAAATTCGGAGAAAAGTGGGGAACAGTGTTTTAATTGGGTTAACTTTGCCTGTATGCGGGATACAGCGTGAATCTAAAAAAATAAAGAAAAAATAACAACCCAAGTCTGTTCTAGGTAAATGTTTAATTTTCATTCATCTATTCTAAATACATGTAGGCAACCCGCAAGCTGCCACAGATCATGTCGACGAAGAATAAAATGCAAAATTAATCAAATAATCTTACAAAATTACAGTGGATTCAATATATAATATCAATCAAATACAAGGAATAAAATGAGCTTAATTGAGCAATACACAGTAGTATTGTCGTTGCCACAATTATAAACAAAATTGGAGGGATTTTATTAGAAATAAGGAATAAAAATGATAAATATAGATTAAATGCTAACGTAATATTTAAATATTGCGTAACTTAAACTTAGGGGTCTAATTTAAGTACATTTTCACTATAACACTAATTGTAAATCTATAATAATTTGTCGGTGACAAAAATACTGTGATACGTTGTAAAACTGTTATGACTATTGTTGAGACCTCGTGAATTGAAATTCAAAGCTCTTGTAGTAAAATGCAAGTACTCTAACTGTGAAATAGTATCTGAGTGAAAGACCATCTTAGACGTCACAAACTATTTTAATTTAATTTTATAATAGTAATACTATAATAAGTTCGAAGTTTAGGGCCTCAAATATCACAAACATACAAACAAACAAGCAACGAGTTCAAACATTAACAATGCGACCCGATTGGCACATAACTGTAGGTCTCAACGAAATATTCATCGTCGATCGCACTAAATGCAACTATCCTATCCTAGTAGAAAATATACGCAATGAATAAATTGACGGTTCCTACGTAAAAAACGTTAAAAAATAAAGTTTACTGAAGAATGGAATAAAGTTCCACAAAGCTCTTTAAAAAGATAGATAAATGTATAAACATAAGTGTTAAAATTAAACATATATTTATAGCACGATGAACCATTATTTTGTTCTCCCGTAAACCTTTTTTGACATGTCGTTTATACGTAGTTACCGTTGAAACGCTTAAACCGCGAGGAACGAACGATTATAATAAATGCGTCGGTCTCCATTCAACCAGTCGAATTGAACGAAGCCCATGTTTTATTCAATAGCCTAATTATGAAATTGTCTAATTTATATGAATAAATATATTTATTTATGTTGAGACGAATAGAAACGTGCCTCGACATTCGGAAAAATAGAACTTTACTTATTGTCATGATGTTTGTTATTAAAAAATAATTTAAATACGCTAATGAAAGCAGTGAATTTTAAAGACGTTTTGAAACAATTTGTCGTATATTATTAAATACCTATATTATATTATATATTCAAACATCAACATCGATATATATATACAAGTACGAAAGGTGTCCTAAACGAGACAATAGTTCAAAATATCACTCTCAAAGACTAAACAGTAAAAAGGATTACAGTAAATGCACGAAAAATAGTTACGTAGTCTCATGAGTTCTTGTAACAACAATATACTTTGTGAGCTAAATAACATTCGCTTGCCGATATTCCGCCATATTTTATATTATGTTTAAAATACGTTTTAGTTCTGAACGTGAAATATAATTCGTATCGATAACTATAAAGAGTTTTACTATTATTATAATATAATTTTAAAATTTAAAAGTGATTTATAAATGTAACAGAATATTAGCAAGCAGTCTTAAGAGTAAATACTTAAGAGAGGCAGTTGTATAGTTTACAATAAAGCAATATCGATAAAGAAATAATAAATGCTAAAATATTGTTTTATATGGAATAGATTAAAAATATATTTATTATATATAGTCTACAGAGCCATTGAAAATGTAAGTATTTTAAAACATTTTTATAAGACTTACAAACTGCCACTCCCACTCTTTAAAGGTAAGTATAACTGGATTATCGAATATAACATTCTATTTCATATAATAATTATAATAACTTTCAACATATTTACAAGTAACAGTACACTTTTACAAGTTTTAAAATCGACCATATCTCATAAGTAATAGAGTTCAATTTATAATAATCGGTCGATAAACATTTTTCTTTAGACACAATAAGGCTACAAAGTCTCTAAATATACTTGATTTAATTTAATTTTCCTATAAAACGGATTATAATTCACTATTCATTCATATTAATAAAGATTTAATTCCTTCCCGCCAATAGTAAGCTCAATGGTGACGCATGGTCGAACTTACATACAAACCCTTTACTTATAAATGTATATAGATAAAAGAAAATTATTTTATTTTATTTATATAGTTATTGAGTATGTTAATTTAAAATATAATTATGCTTTAAGTGTAGAAATATTGCATATATTTTATTTAAACAGCGTGCGTTGCATTTATAGCTGCTGTATAGAATAATTAGTTTAAAATTCTGATATAATTTGAATATAAAAATCAATACTCTAAACATAATAAAGATTCATAATATAATTAAAGTGTATTGTTTTTCTAAAATCAAAAAATATATTGAATGGTCCTTTTATATAAATATTGGTAATAAAAGTTCTCCTTTTTCATTTCAATTTATGTCCTTATTTCTTAGTAAGCAAAACATAACATGTTGTGGCCAAACATCAGATATTTGTTTGTGAGATGGAAATAACTATTTATTACGACACAGTAGAAACTCAGCAGTTTACTCTGATTCGGTATTTCGCGACTGAAACGCCTTTGCTTCTATACCCCTCGAATATAACTACAATGTTTTAACAAGTTAACACGTATAACAATATATAGACGCTAGTTAACTTTTTATTCAATTCGAATTTCTTAATAAGATGCCATGTAATTAATTTAATATTAATGTAAAATGATTTTTATATTTAATGTATTTTTGCAGAACCCACTATACATATATTGAGCTATCACTCTTTAGACAAATATACTTTCCGATTGTTCCTCTAAAATGTGTTCTTAATAATAATTATGAATTTTGACTAGGTCTTAATAATTTGTAAACATAACTATGAGCTGCACTTTACACATCGCGAAAGAATTTGAAGTAAATGTATACTAGCTACCAACAGTTATTGCACGATTTTTTTATTATTATATTTATATTGCATATTGAAGTATGTTCATTAGTTTAGAGATGTTAAACTGAACATACGAAGATACATAATTAATATGGTTTTAACCTGCATCATTCATTTCGTTCAACAGTCTTTTGTTTATTATTTCATACTTTCGACAAAACTGGTATTATATTAAAATAATATTTTTGATTTATGTGTAAAATTATTATGGAATGCTAATTACAAATACTAATGTTATTCTATATATTACAGTAATTTTTAGAACGGGTAACACTTTAAAACATATACATTTTGATTTTTAAAATTTTCGAAGTTACAATAATTTCAATGGCAATACGAAAACATGGTTTTAGAAATGATTCAATATTTACATATAACAATTGCCAATGTTTATGAAATTGAATATGCTAATGAATTTATGTAATAGAAACATTACAAGAACAATAAGTTTTTGTATTTTTATTTGGAAGGAAGGATGATTTTATTCATTTGGAAATAATATGTATTTCATAATTAATAACATCACAGGTAAAAAATGTTTTACTTTAATATTGTCTTAATGTTAAGAGATGAAGAAGTCTTTTTCACCAGAATCTGATAATCTTTGTTAAACTATTTCAAAGGAATACTCATAAATATTTATAGTGTCATGTTTTTTTGTCAATATAAACAGAGAGACTGAAAGATATCAGGCTGACGAAAAAGGCTACAATCTGTTGAGTTAACATGTTCGGATGGATAAAAGTAAAAGGAGGGGGATAATAAACCAAAAGGAAGAGGGAGGGGGACAAATAGGACATGTCTAATAACTCAAAGTCCTTTTTTGTTGTGTAAATAGTACAATGTCGTCGAGTCGTGGCCACCCTAAAATTATTTTTTATAAACTTTCTTGCAATGTTCACTTGGAAGAATATAATCAGAAAGTAACAAAAAAATCTGAAATCAAATCAACGCAGCCATCTAACTAAAGGGCAGCCACGACTCTTCAATGGGCGCGCGCACCCACACTCTACGCACTCAGGTACGCACCAGTACGAGTGCACTCGATGTACTCAACGACACACTGCATATGTACAGAACAAGGAAGGTCTAGGTTATCAGACAATCTCAGGATCTCGAGTCGCGTGTAATTTCCCTCTCGTGTCAGAAGTATATGACCTCCTCCTCGGGCGGGTGTGAGGGCTGCGCGGGGGGAGAGGGCGGCGCGTCCGGGGAGCGCACGCGGAACTTGTCCGGCAACTTGGGATATGTGTTTGTCCTGAAAGTTATGTCAAAATTGAGTTACATAGATATACAATTCTATACTATAAGAATATGTTTAAAAAAAACCTAAATATTTTGTGTTATATTGACGTGTTGACGCGCATCGATCATCGAGGCGCAGTGGGACAACGTCTGGGTGCAATCGATAGCTGTGAGTTAGCTCTTGCCATAACTGCTTAATATGGGAAGAAATGTGAAGCTACGTTCACGCATCTACCCCATTTAATTTAAAATGAGAAAACTTAATATGAAAATTCTCCACTCTGGACCACAATTTGTATTTTTATAGCAAGATACGTTATAAAAGTGTGTTTATTCAACATAAATGTAGTAACATTTACCTAGTAGCCTTATTATTGAAATGCTGTTGCGAGGGCAGCGGCGCGGGCGAGCTGCCTGTGCGCGTATGGTGGATCACCAAACCCTGGGATTGCTGGAAGTGTATGGATAAGTCGATATTGTCTTACAGGTTACATTACATTATATTCATATATACAGGTATAAATAGGTTGAATAACATAGTCAATTCGAACCTGTGTCATTTGGTATTATGTCATAATTTGGTAAATTTTTGGTTTATTGTTATGTACAGAACGTCCACACATAAAAAGTACTCGCACTCACTGCCCCACGTCTAGTGCACACGCACTTTATGCACTCAACGACGCACCAGTTCCAGTGCAGACACCCTTAAGGATGCACCAGTACGACTGCACGAGCACTCGACATACTTAAAGACACATCAGTACTGATTCACAGGCACAGCGCACTCAAGGACGCATCTGTACCAGTACACAAACACTTTGTATACTCCAGAGTACTTCAGAGTACTCACTCAAGGACACACTTGGGCGTACACATTTCTTGCATATTTTATATATTAATTATTACATAAATGTTATATGTGATAATGAGGATACAGCTTTGGTTTATTTCAATATTATACAAAAATATTAATGAGTAATATAATAATAATAATTGCAATATAAGTGAAAAACAACCAGAAAATATTGCATTGCAGAAGCATTTTCTTTTTTCAATGTTTACATTTAATAAATTAATTTTAAAACATATTTATATTATTTTACATATTCACTGTAAAAAATATTTTACATATTCAATATATAAAATAATAACATATTTACAAAAAAAAAACATGCGTATACATCAAAAAGCTGAAAAGATAAAATGGTTGTAATAGTATTATTATAGAAGAAGATTTCTTAAGCACAATATTTGATATAATATATTGATTGTAACTACAGCATATTAACTGAGATAGCGTCTTTGTATTTTATTATTGTTTAAAAAATGAAATTTGTAAAAACAGAAAAAAAAATTATAACGTAAGTTTTTTCAGTAATTTTTTATTCTTCAATAAATCATTATTTTCTAATAAACAAAAAATATGATAGCACAATATATATTAATAATGTTTTCAAAAATATCTTAATGTTCGCAAGAACAGTGTTAACGATATTTAATTTTTATATTTTATCTATATTAAGTTTAGTACTCAATATTAAAATATTTATTATATAACCAAGTTAAAGAAAACAGAAAACTGATTATAAAATCGTGTTTAAAAAGAGTGTTAAAACTGATTAAAAAACTGACTATAAAATTTAAAAAACTGATAATTATAAAAATAAATACGAAAACTAATACATTTAAAGCCATCTCAGTTTATAGAATAAGGCAAAAATAAACCATTTATACACAACTCTACTATACACCAATTCTTTACTTACATAATATTTTTTTTGTTAAAATACATTTGGATACTCCGCGTCCTGCAAAACAACCATTCGATCTAATTCAGACTTGTTCAAATAAAAAATGATTGAGGATACTTTAAATAACTTTTATTATATTTTATTCATTTGGCATTTTTAATAATGAAAGTAGAGTCGAGAGAGTTGAATATATTAAATATATTTATACTTAATCCAATTATAAATATATACAGTACGGTCGATATGTCGTGACTGCCTTGAAGTTAGGCTTTTTGAACTTTTGCGCATTGTGCATTCGGGAAGAAAATAATCAAAAAAAAAGAAATCCTGTCACATCTGCGGAATCATCCACAACTAACTTTAGGGTGGCCACGACTAGTTGATCGTACTCTAGATGCATTTAAATGACAGACAGAAAAACTGGCTTTTCTGCATGAGATGTGTCTTCAGTTATTTAATTAAGAAGTGATAATAAAAAATAGTAGTATGATTTCTTAAATAAATGTATTTTTTTTACTTAAAATTTTTTTTAGAATAAAACTTAAAATTTCTACTTTCTACAGAGGGAACCTGGGAACCTAATGTTAAGACACTTCGTTTCCATTAAGACATTTCTGCTCAACACTTTCCGCGGAATTCTGGAGGCATTGCGTTTTGAGTGATGGAACTCAATGCCACGCTTTGCCTCCTTACCAGGGCGAGGAAATGAAAATATTAAATAAATAATTCCGAAATCTAACCCACAACCTTTCCCATTCGCACTACGCTTCGCACGCTTGTGCCCCTATACCACGACTGGCGACGACTATACAAATATTTTTCTATAACTTTAAATACCGTTGAGTTACAGTTAACTTCTTAACACTATATTCAATCTGTATACTCGTCTCGTCTAGCGCACAATTAATTACGTATATATAAAAACGATTACATTACCTCGCTAGGAGACTCATGTAGCCTGTGATATCCGGGGGGAGGCTGCTGGGACTTCCCACTTGCTAATTTTAGAGGCAGCTGCTGTTTTACCATTTGCTGTCAACATATTTTTTTTACACTAATATTATATTTCTCGTTTAAACATAGTAGGTAAAGTAAGATTTTATATTGATATTTTATTGGATTACTAGTGGAAATGAGTTAACTATCAACAGGTGTGTGTATGCATGTGTCTGTGTTTGTGTGTGCGTGTGTACCTGCATGGCAGGTGCGCGTACAGTGGCGCGCGTCTCGTTGTGCGCGGACAGCAGCTGCGGGGGAGGCAGCGCCGCGCCCGACGACTCGGAGCCCGTGGAGCCGCGGTTATCTGGACATCGAGATAAGATAATGGGTTCGCAACGGCGCGAAATCTGATTATTAACGTGGACGACGCGTTGTAGATTCGATTCGATTCGGACAAGTATGATTATTTTTCATTTCTTCGGTGTGGTAACAGAACAACGTCGTTGAGTTCTGCCACCCAACATTCAATACCGTATATATTAGAATAATCTGAGGAAGTGTCAAGTCACTCCGTACAACGCATCGTCCCATTTTCGAGATATTGCATATTGAGCGGCGGATCATTTACGAAACGTGAAAATGAAAATTATTTATTCTCCTGGAATTAAAAAGTTTAACCGACAACCGTTGCGTTTATAGTCAGATACTATACCAATACGCCACGACGGCCCCAATTACTACATTTTAAAAATAAAAAAGAAATTGATTTTTACTAGTTACCAAAAAATGATAATAACTATCATATTTTTTTTTATACTTAAAAAAATATTAGAAAACACTCACTCCTCCATTTTGGCTCTTTCCTTCTATTCGTGTCACTAATACTAGAGTCCGGTGAGAGGGTACCAACACTCGCAATTTCCTCTTGAGATCCACCTAAATAAGAAACATATTTTTAATACCTTTATACATTTATGGTGTAAGCGGAAATTGGACCGCTTACCATCAATTTTTAGATATTACATGACGGTGTCAATGTGATGGTACACGTATTTAAAAATACTAGTATTAGTAAGAACAAAATTCCTATACCTCGAATATAACCTTGTAGAATATGTGTAAAGAATACAAAATAATATACCATGTTGTTGCAACCGCTCCAGTCGTCGATATAATCTCTCCCGTTGTTGTTCCACATCCTTTTGTTGCTCTTCTAACTCTTGCCGCGCCGCTTGTAATTGTCTTCGTTCTATTAAAGACATTTTTTTTTAAATACAATGTTTAAGTTTAAAATAAAATGTTAAAGTTTGTTTTTAAGTAAAAAACAATCTGTTCACCACCCGACGAGACGAGAACTTAACGCCTCACTCACTTTCAGATCTTGTTTCTAACCGTAATATAATTCCATCGGCTACTCGTTGTGCTTTTCAGTTTGCCCTCTCTGCTATAAGCCTCAACTGTACGTGTCTTTATTTTAGACCATTCTCTCGTACATATGACGAGGCATTGTCTGGCACATGGCGGTACCTCACCATCATCAACGAAATCTCATGCGTTGAACTCTACACATGCTTAGCTCGCTCTCCAAAACTACACTCACCGTGATCAACAGCATCTCTATCGGCTGCCCGCTGCGCTTCCCAGTTGGCCCTCTCGGCGGTGAGCCTCGCTTGCGCGTGTCTCAACTCCTCGAGTTGCGCGTCGTGTGCCCGCGCGCCACCGCCCGTGGTTGAACACCGCCACGCGCATAGCTGGGCTTCTAGACTGGGGGACGAGAGTAAGAAGTATAAGTTATATATATATATATATATTTTGGATTTTAGTGATTGCGAAACCATAATCTGCTACAAGGGTTGGGGAATGCGAATATATAGCTTTTTTATTTTTCTTTTATAATGGTGCCAACTGCCTATGGTCTCACAAAACTCTATCGTCTTCCCTTTCTCCCACTTACCAGTGTATAGTAGTCAACTGCTGCCATACGATACAAGCGAGGGTGTACACCGCGTGCTGCAGGCGCAGGGCCGCCGCCGCCTCTGAACCCGCACCCTCTGCGGGGGGAGTGTCCGAGGCTGACGTACGGAGTGTTACACCTGGGAAACGTGTCAATGAAATTATTTCTTTTTTTTTAGCTTCACGCTGTATACCGCGCACAGCAGGTTGGGTAGGCAGAGGAATTTTAACCTATGTTTTACCATTCTAATGTATAAGATATATTCCTGTAAAGTTTAATCTAAATCCGTTTATGCATATTTTGCGTGAAAGTTGAACTAAAGTGAGAGTATAGAATCACAGTTTCACATTTACAATATTAGTAGGAAGTAAGATCTCTCTAAATGTACCTCTATGCTGGTCAGCGTCGAACCCCGCAAAGGTGTCAGCTCGTCGCGGAAGCGCAGGGCTCTGGTAGTGCGCGGAGTGGCGCTCCCCCGCCGAACTGGTGCTGCGCCCCAGCGCACCGCCACCCGCGAACTGCGACCAGCCCGCGCTTGACGCTTCTAGGGCATCCTGGGGAAAATTATCAACAAATATTATATTAAAACTATGAAAAGTATGTATGAGGCCATCGAATCACTGTAAACGCGACGCGAATTTAGATTCCTATTCGGAGGAATGAATTATTTTCATTTTCTAGCTCTGGTAGAGTTAGCGCTGGGCTGAGCTCCCCCGCATAACACGCAATGTCATTTAATATAAAGTAAGAAACGGAGTGGCTTGACGTTAGGTTGCTACGGAGTGAGTCAGAAGAAAAGAAAAAACTTACCTTAACAACCCTGCAAACTTCCTGCCATAAGGCGTGAGTATCGGGCGACGGCGCCGCCAACCTCACATACTCGGGAAACGCCAACCCGCCCGGAAACGTCGATGATATGCCTGTAATACAAAAATTTATTAGTTCAATTATGTAGCTATGATACATCGCCTGTGCTGTAATTTCGTAACAGGCGAGAATAACTTGATAAGTCGATTTCTATACACATTTTTTAAAATCAAAATTAGCATATAAGTTAAAAAAAAGCACTAAAAACTATTCTTCTTTGGTTTCCATAGTTTAAGGAAAAAAAATATAGAAGTTTTTTCTAATATAAAATGCCTTTCTTTAATAGACACATAGCTAAAAAAATATTATTATAATATTAACCTGTATTAGGCACATCAAGTGTAGACGTTCCAGTATGTCCGACCATTTTCATGTGTAAAACCATTTTCTCTTCTAACAGTTGAGCGTGCTCTCTGTCCTTGGCTCTTAAAGCCTCTATAAATACGTAAATTACAAAATTATTATACGTATATAGTTCAAAGTTACATGATATCCTTGAAATCGATACTCTAATCCAAATATATCTTTTTAAATTGTATTCTTGTGTTTTCGCCCGAATTCTCAAAATGTGTTTAATATCGGAATTTAACGCCGCACTTTATAGCTAGTTATCTAACCAGAGCAGGCAAATGAAAACAAATCATTTCCCTAGTAGGAATCGAACCCAGTCCTGTTTACAGTCAGTCGCCGCCCACGTTTGTTATTTCTAAATAAAATATATACAACTAAGAATATAGATAAATTTTAAACCGAAACATTGTTTTTGAAGAAGAGTAACATTAAAAACACAAAAAAGAATTATTATATTGAAATCATGCAACAGATATTTTTTAAAGATAAACAAGAAATATATATATTCAACACATTTTGAAATACATTGTTTTTTTAATTACTTCACGCTTCTTAGCGCACAGTAAGGTACGTTCCGAACGCACCGCCCAATTTTAAAGACACTGCAGATTGAATGGCGGGGCTCAACGCCGTGCTTTATACACCAAAAATAATCTAAGTATTATGAATAATTTTCCGAGTGGCGACAGAACCAACCATCGAGTTTCAAGTCAGACGTTGTCCCACTGCGCCATGACGAATATTTGTAATAGACGCTAGACTTACTATATTTTAGATAAAAAAAAGGAATAGATAAGAACATGAATAAAAAATGTGACTAGCTTGCAATTGTTGGGATAAATTTAAATGACATATGCAAAATGGTGTGACTAAGTTAAACAAAAGTTATAAAGTTTAAACAAATGCATGAACTTTAATTTAAAGTCGAATCTTGGATTTACTAATACAGTAAACATAAAACACACATGCTTTCATGCAAAAATGTTTTTCTCTTTGTTTTTTTGTTTTGAATCACCTTCGATATGCCACCATGGAGTTTCATCTAAGATAAAACATAAAAAAATCCTTAGAAATTTTAAATATTTATTTTTTCTTATACATATTTTTTTAATCATCCAATTGAAGGTTGGTTTTTAATCTGGGAATATCTGCAATCAGTGCGTCACTTTTAGCAAATTTGTTGAAATACTGCGACTATAACGATATGTTCTTGTCAAAAAGACAAGTAAACGAAAAAAAAATAATATATAATAAAACATACCAGTAATCAGTCTTATATTCTCGTGCCTCGCCTCCAATTGCTTTTGTCTTTCTTCAGCCGAGGTCGCTGTCGTGCCCGCTTCAGATTCTTCTATTTCTTCTGGACAACTTTGTACTGCTCCCCTGTTTGTTATTTTTATGTAAATTAAGTTCTAAATTTGATTTATGTTTATTTATATTCATTTTGTTTTATCCTCCTCCTTTTGAACTTAACACCGCGTTTGTCTTATAACTAGAGCGAAAAAAACGAAAAAATCTCATTCACAATTCGACCCACAAACGTCGCGTTTACAGCCCGACATTGAGTTCTGCCATTAAAAAACTACGCCAACTACACAACGGCACACAGACGCAATACAGGCGCGAGATACAGGGTGAAGCTAAAAATATATATATAAAAAAAAACAACCAAAACTAACCTTATTGCGTGTATCCACGCAGATATATCTTTAGGTCTGTGGACGCGCAGCTCAAACATTTCCGGCTCGGGGGGTCCATTGCATATGAGATATAAGCCGCGACCCTCCGCACCTGCTTTCTCGCGGACTAGAAGTTTCCATAGCGATACCACTCCTGTCTGTGAAGGGATCAAGTTGTAGTTTATTTATTAGGCAAGCAAAAAAGCGGCCAAGTGCGAGTTGGACTTGAGCAGAAATGGCAAGAATAAATCACGTTTCTTGTATGATATTGATTTTTTTAGTATTTATTTTGTTGTTATAGTGAAAACAGAAATACGTTAAAAAAATTAAAGTTAGTGTTAAGACGCTCCGTTCCCCAAATTCCGCAGACCTTGCATGCACTTTGCTTTGACGCCAGAGCGAAGAAATGGAAATATAAATTTAAATATATATTTCATTTATTGTAAATGCGCTTCGACAGGCTTCAAGCCAGTATATAATTACTTATTTATAAAATATATTTTGTATATTACTTACCTTATTGTCCGGCGTAAAGAATGTATATTTATTATTATTATCGTGTAAGAAGAATAGTACATCAGTTAGCACTATTACTAATAACGTTTGCATCTTGCTTCGTCCTTGCATCAATGTTGCTACACCTTCGAATCTATCAAAAAATAAAAAAAAGTTTTTTTGAAATTTCACATGCATATAGCAGGATAGGCAGAGATAACCTAGGGTTAAGACACTCCGTTTCCCACGCAATATTCGATTTCCGAGACATTAAATGCGAAATGGCGGATATCAACGCC
Source organism: Heliconius cydno galanthus (assembly GCA_036379175.1). NCBI lineage: Eukaryota > Metazoa > Arthropoda > Insecta > Lepidoptera > Nymphalidae > Heliconius > Heliconius cydno. Next base: position 2,143,702 of record JAKRZM010000999.1, read on the forward strand.
GTGTTTTAATTGTGGCTTGGTGGTCAGAACGTTTGAAGTCTTGGAAAATCAATTAATGTATTTATATTATTAAAAATATTTCAAAACTCACTTCAAACTCCTATTGCCTTGTAAAATATCACTTTTCTTAAATTTCCTCCCTCGAAAGTTAGCAAAGGACTTAGCGTCGATACGATGGTATATTTCTAGTTTTCTATCTTCCCGCTCTTTTGCTGCCACTTGATTATCAACATCTACTAGTATTTCCTTGAAAAATAAAATATTATATATAAAGAAAATATATTAGAGCATACAATTTTAGCCAAGCAGTTATTATATATTATTTGGAAAAATAAATACAAAGTCAATTTAGTCAATAACTTAAATAACAAAATAAATTAATGACAAAAATACATTTGTGGCATTTGAGCAAGCAAGCAAAGTAAGAGAACCAAAAACAGTTATATTTATTTTATTTTTTCTGGTGTGTGCGTTTATTCTAGATCACCTCAGAAGCGGCTTAACTGATTTAATTGCATTTTTATATTTTATGCAGACTTTACTATTTCAAACTTTTTCAAGTTTTCCTTAACATTCAGTGTTTATTTTATTTCAATCGGTTAATAAATAAAAAAAGTTCTACTATTTTATAGAATATTGTTCGACAAAATTGCCATAAATATCTGTTCTATTCAATTGGCTGAAACTTCACTTTTGAAAATAGATACTGTTTTTAAAATTATATTATTACTAGAAAACGAAAGTAATGCAGATTAGTAAATTAATATATACGTAGAAGCAGGGGAAACCGTAAGCGAGATTGCTAGTTTTGAATAAAATTATTTGACTTTGACAACATCTAACCTATAATATAATAATTAATTTCTACACTCACTTTAACTCCACATAAAGCTTTTTGTAACAATTCCCTCTCTGTAGCGTCGTCTCCTGCCGTTTTTAATAAAGGCTCGAGTAGTAAAGGATATTTAGTTAGCCTTTGCGCTACAAATAATACGCATTCTGGTACACCCTGTAATATTGACTTTTTAAATATCTTTTTGTTTTTAATAAGTCAATGAAAATTATTATAAAACCAGTGAATAAATAACATAGTCATTTTAATGCAATTCAGACGTCAAGAATATAGTATTAGTACTATATAATAAAGTAATAGTTTCTTATTAAGTAGTTTCTTATTTACAATTGAAATATTTGCAAAAGTATGATCTTGTAACATATTATTGTGGGAGATCAAAATGAAGCCATGGAAAATGTACTCGATAATAAGACCTAGAAAAATATTATTGTGTTTAACATTTTTAAGGTGTTATTGCATATTCAAGAAAGATAAATAAATACCTTTTTAGAAAACATATACAACCATCCAAAACTTGGAAATAGTCTAAGAGGCGCGGGTTTAAATCGTGCTACGTTAAAATTTTTACGGTATCTAAAAAAGTATATTTCACGAAATCTGTAAACCAATTTTACATATAAATAACCTTCAAAAACACAAATTCTCTAAATAATAATAAAATACCTTCTTCCTTAACAGGGGGTTCTGTTGACATTTCCTTATGAACCTAGCGAGCCTCGGCTCGCGAGCGCAACAGTCCTTAAACACTTCAACAGCGTCGCGATGGCGAGCACAGAATTCACCTGATATGAAAACAGAAACATTTATATTACTTTAAAGAGGCCGCAAGTCACACAATGACACGTATCAACGCGTAAACGAGTAAAAGTGACGGTGCTTTCGATGTCCATTCAGGGAAATAAATTATAATTTTTTTTTTCGTTGTGATAACGAGGCAAAGCATATCGTTGAGATCTGCCTAAAAACGTAATGCCTCGAGAATTCGGCGGAAAAAAATGGAAACGGAAGTACATACATACCCTGCAATGTGCGGAAAACAACGAGAATGTAAAAAAAAGAAAAAATACTATAAACATTTAATTTACTTTCTATTTTATACTTAGGATTACAGAATTTAGCTTATTCTAGAAATGTAAATATACTGAATCAGGTTTTTACTAAAATAATCATGCCACATTTCTATTTTATCAGCAAGTACATAACTTAAAATAAAATAATAAGTTGTAGCCTAGTAAATTTCATAGTTATAGAACGTTAAAACGTTCTCGTAGGTATTTCGGGAATCCTCTTGCACTCCAATTGTGCATTCTAGGTCACTCACAAAGTAATAAAAAAGTTTTATATAATATATTAGCATTCGGATTATTTAGCGGTTTTTTTACAAAAGATTTTCAATATTCCCGGTAACATACAAACAAAAAACAAGATTTCTCACCATAAGCAGCCTTCAATCTATAATGGTTGGGGGGTGCGAAGGTATCAGCCAGTATGTCAGCTATGGAGGCGACGCGCGGCGAGGCCCGCTGACGGCACCGCAGGCGCGCGAGCAGTGCCGCGTGGAGCGCCCACAGCTCGTCGAGGCGCGGGAACATCCTCGCCACCTGCGCGTCCGACACGTTTGTGAGGCGCGCCATGCCTTCTGCGAACATCTGTGGGATATGGACTACGTGTTATACGCACGTACTTATTTAAACTTACAAGAGTACGTGCGTACGTACTATCTTGGACTTCTATTTAGTGAAGTTATAGAAGAAAACTTTAACATATTACACACCCTTTTTATTTATTTAACATTCTAAAAAAATTACAAAAAACTTCAAGACACCTAAATAATAGAAAATTAATGAAAATTTAAGAATGAAGTAATGACGCCACTGAATATTAAATTAGTTATATTAATAAAGGGACAGGGAGTACACGTATGGCGTAATACCGCGTTTTATTATACTACTATTGTTTTTAACTTCATAATATTATAAATACATACCTTCTGCATTAACCGTATTGTGAGACAATGATGTTTCTCCGTCAAAATGAGTTCATAGATATGTTCTTGACGTTTCGTCTCTCTATCGCCAATTTGTCTAAAAATTAATTTTTAAATATAAATTTTGTTAGATAGAGGCAGAAATTATATTTATGATTTTTTTCTCATAGAATTTCTCATGAATAATTATATAAATTTTAAAACTGAAGCTAATGTACTTACATTAGCTATATTACATACGTTATTTATTTTTATTCTTAGCTACACAATTCTTTATATTAAATTGATTCAATATCAATTTAATATTCAAAATTAATAAATAAAACGAATCTTACAAAAACTATGTTTGTTTTTTTTTTTGAAACACAAACTCTATTTACATGGATGGACAAAATAATCATAAATACAGTGAGGTCGACGATTTGAGACGGCTCTGAAGTAAGCTGTAAATACTGCGATTTGATTTTAAGATTTTTTTTCTTTTCGAGTAAATAAATCGCAAAAGATCAGCAAGCCTACCTTTAGGGCGACCACGATTCAAACTTCATGACTAAAATGAAACTCACTTAGCAAGTCCCTTAGGTGCTCCAGCAGCCCATGTGTCAGGCTCAGAGGCCCCCAGTCCTAACAAAACCGCCTCATCTCCAAGCTGGTCTGGCGTTATGTACACTTCCGGCCATTCACTACTGGCCGCGTCATCTGATGCACTAGAATTGAAACAAAACTTACTTTAACAATATATATATAATAACTAGATACAAAAAAAAAAGAAGTGATCCGATAATAAATCTCGAATTTGATAGAAAGTATGATATATAGTGTTAATTAATTTCTCTAATATTAATATACAGACAAACTTTTTACTCTTAACATAAACTGTTAAACCTAAAAAAATATGGATATAGATAAGTTATATATTTTTAAAAACTACATATTTTTTGTTACACAGAGAATTTGTATAAAAACAAAACAATACAATAATAATTATAAACTCACTTGCTCTGGTCATGTTTGTGATCAGATCCATCTTTCTCGTCGTTATAAATATGGCTCGTGCTAAAAAATATACGTTGAAATTAATAATATCATTAGCAATCGAATATTCCTTTAATTCCTGAGAACACAGAATAATCAAATATATCAAAGTTACAACTAGAATACATTATTTTATATATTTCAATTCTAGCAAAATTATAAAATACAATTTGGAATTACAATACAAGGGCCAATTTCAAAAACACATTATTCATACGGGATAAGGAATATAATAGGACATACTTGAGACTGTGACAGGTTTATATAATTTACCTTCAGTAAGCTGTAAATATTGAAATTAGCGTAAGCCTAAATAATAAAAAGAAGCATTGATAGAGACGCTCACATTATTATTTAATAAAAACATGCAAATTTTGATATAGAAATAGAATTGACGAATTCAGAAGATCAAAAAAATTATACAAAATGCTGGAAAATACTTGAAACAAAATAATAATTATTAAATATAAATTTTAACTGTATATTTTTGTAATTAATATGGTTTTCATTCAAACATTACACGTTTCTCGTAACTAATGTGCAGTATAACATCTATTAGATACTGTTTTTTGACGGACATGTAAACAATCCCAACGGACTAAAGTAACTAAAGTTCAACATAATATTTCAACAGCAATTATGTGTTACTGATACGTGATATCCAAATAACATACTGTCATTTAAAATCAATAAAATAAAACAAAAAAGAAGTACATAAATCATCATAAGTCGATCACGACTACAACAACAATATCGTCAAGAGAAATTTCAAACTACCTCCAAATAGACAGAAAGATACACAAGTAAGGCGTTGTGAATGAGTCGAGAACCAGCTAAAGTCTGTATGTGTGATGACGACCACGTACTGCTATGTTGTATATTTTTTTACAAGCACTTTCAACATAAATTTACCGTACAAATATTTTTTTATCAATATTTAGACTAAAAATTAGGTAAAAGATTAGGTTAAAAGTACTTCTAAAATAAATTCCAACCTTCAACAAAATAAAACTACCAATAAAATAAACAGAATAAATCTCAACCTATCAGAAATAACAAGTCGAAATGACGAAGAGAAAGAACGAGACGATGGTACGTGCGATGGGAGAATTAGAAAGAGATAATGCCATTTTAACGGATTCTTATCGCAGTTTGATTATTTATTATTTTTACTAAATAAAAGAATCACATAAAAAAACAATTTAAACTTTGGAATCTATCTGTGTGTTGAATAATATTTAATCTGTATCCTACATACAACACATTGGGCGTTCTTTTTTCAAGTTCGACATTTGGATAAACAATTCAAAAATAGAACCCAATGAAACCACGATGAAAATACGTCAATACAGCGATGGCGATGCGCACTTACTGCACGCCGAGCTTGGTCGCGACGCGGCGCCACGGCGAGTAGCACCCGGTCGACTGCTTCTTGCTAACATAACGAATATCAATCACCCCCGTGTTTGTTGGTACCGAGTTGTGTGCCCCGGGTGGATTGATTGAGGCGGCTTTTTTACATATGCCTTCGATTTTTATTGGTTTAGAAATTTATAGATTTGTGTAATAATAATATGTACTTAGAATTGTTAATGGTTGTAAATTAATGTTAAATATTATAAAGTTATATTTTTATTTTGAAGACGCATACATTTAAAGTTCAAGTAATTTTGTCCAATATTTCTCTATATGATAAAAATATTCATAAGCAATTATAATACTACTAGTTACCGAACCTCAATCCATCCAATAATCCGATTTTGTTATAAGAAGACATTAGTTCCTCCAAACCAATCAAAAAAGGAAAATAAAATCGCTAAGTTCAAAATACGAAAAAAAAGAGAAAACAAAACAAACGCTAAAAAACCAACAAATATAACAAAAAGATAATAGCAACCACGAAGCAAATATACATTAGCATTGAAGAAAGAACATTGAGTGTAAGATATAAAAGTGGTAATAATAAAAAAAACAGTGTCTCATACTTGTGTATCTTCTTATAATCAAATGGTAAACGTGAACCAAAATTTGAGCACCCTCCTTAAAATATATATTGGAAAAACGATCCAATAATAATAAGACTAACTGTAACACATTATCACGCAAATAAATTCTAAATGCATCAGAGCAAAATGGCACCTTCGTCCCGAGCCATCACAATCGTTGCAATTAAAAAATAAAGCAGCAAAACATATGCCATACAAGTATAATACTTAAAAATTTTACAATTATTCACCGTTATTTAAAATTGTTTATATTTCAATATTAATAAAGAATATTATGTTTATATTTATTTATTAAAACTACTTACCAATTAGCGTTCTGCGATTGTCCTGATACAGAACTTCGTTTGCTACTTTTCCCGCTACTGGCACTCAAAGATTTTCCTACTGACGTCTGTAAGGAGAACTTAAAGCTTTAAAATGATTATAACCATATTTTCTTTAAATTTAATTATAAAGTAATATAAGTTGGGTGGATTTATTACCTTAGAAGATTTAGGTTTGTTGCACTCCACTATGTAATCTTTACATACATTTTGATGTACTGTCAATAAACAAGCTGAAAAGTAAAAAAATATCCCTAAATTTATAAACTGATCAGTTAAGAAGTTAAAAAAGTCTTATTATTTAGTTATATATTTTTTTTAGGTAATTAATAACATGTAAAATAAATTTCTAATTCTTTTTATCTACAGTATTTAAAAGTTTAAAATGTCGAATCACGTCAGTTATGTCAGTAGCCGCAGTAAAATGCGGTCTGTCCACATTCTTATAGGTTTGCAGAGTTTGCTCGCTAGCATATTATTCTTCTCTTAAGAACTTAAACCTTTAAATTAATTTAACTTCTATTAAGAAGACTAATATGCTAGCTAGTTTAGTTAAACGTGTCAGTCACATCTATTGTGTCAGTTGCGATTAACAGATTTGATTTCCAGGGATTGCCTGAAAACACGAATATGCTTTTTTATATATAACTTTAGATAATTATGTCGGTCACATCTATTCTGTCAGTCATGTCAGTCTCAGCAGTACTCACTCTCGCAGTAGAGCGCGGGCTGGTCGGCGATGTCGCGCGCGCACCAGTGACACTGCCCGCCCGCAGCCGCCGCCTGCCACGAGTGCGACGACTTGCGGGATTTGTCCTGGAAAGCAAATCAAATAGACTTTTATATTTTAGGAGGGAACTTAATATGATGAACCTCTGTTTGTAATTAATCTAACTGAAAACATTTTTGTTACTTAAAACTGTTTCGAAATATTGAAAAATAAATACTCCTCATTTTTACGAGTTTTTCAGGGTAGTCAGACATAACCTGGTATCAGTAAAACTCGGTTCTATGTTAAGTGACAAAATTTAACGTAGCGTAAGAAAACAATTAAAATGTAATCAATCCCACCAATTTGGAATAGAAACCACAAGCATCAGGTATACAGTTAAAACAAACAAATCATAAAAATGGACTAAAAACTTACTTTCTTCTTTCTAAAGAACAGACTTCCCCGTTTTCGTCGTTTTTCAGCATGAGGATCGTACGCCACCCTAATACAAGCAAATATGAGCTTTATAACATTGTTTTAAAATATATTTTTATTTCTTGACATGCAAAATACATTAATAATAATTAATCGTGAAATCTAACAAACGTCAAGCAAAGCTTTGTGCACCAAACTCATGCGCAATCATATTTAAAGTAAAAAAAAACTATATTATTTTAAAACAAATTAAGACAATTTAGACTGTGACAATGGAGACCATTATATATATTTGTCTTACCTTCCTAAGCGCTTTTAAGTTTCTTAAAGCTGCTTACATCATAAATAAATATTAATATTGCAATTTCAAACAGTTTGAGATGTATAGCTTATAAAATCAATCCCAAATAGATATAGGAAGTGTTTGTCGCATATATTGTTAAAAAGAGCATTAAATTCAAAATGCAGTCAGTATAAAACGGATGTATATTTTTTTTATATAATATATAATAGATAATATCTGGTTTTGAAAGATTTATTACCGCTAGTTAGTTCAAAGTTTATCTTCATTATAAACGATCCAGTATTTTTGAGTTCTAAAAAATTCTACATTTTATATAAAACAATTATATATACATAAATCCATCAAATTCCATTTAGTTCAAAATATTTTAAACCTAAACGAAAAATATATAAAACAGTTATAGTCTGAATAATAAATCTACAACTGACTGCATCATCGCTTTAACTCGCTCCCTCATTATTACATTAAACACTAGCCATTCTATTTCCTATTCCAATTCAAAGTACACCCACAAAAAACCCAATGTCCATAAACAAAATATAGTACTTTAAAGTATTATTTTCTAAAGAGGTATAAGACATCTGATCAGTCACAAATGTCAAAAGAGATGGCAACTGACTGAGTTATCATTTTGTCTCAAACTTTTATATTAAAGTTTTCCCTATCAAACTCACTGTTCCATAAACAAACGATGCATGTTCCTCGCCAACAGTTCAGCGTTTCCGCGCGGTTGTGGTACCGTGGTGGCGTCCTCGTCGCTCTCCGTCTCGCTCGCACCGCCACCTGACGCGCTGGTGCCGAGCGAGATGGGTATATGCGAATGTTTTTGTTTAGACAATATTTAAGTACAATTTTTTTAGCTTCACGCTGTATATAGAAGAGAAGGCAGAAGGAATCTAGTATTACGCTCTGTTCCACAATCACCACCACCCCCTGATTACAAAATGGACGTGGAAAGGCGTATGCTGCCGGTAATAGAATGAACGGAGTATTTATTGCATTGATGAAACGATGAAACGTCAGCATAGCTGCACGTTGCACGCTGCCATACGTAATGCAGTGTTAATACTAACTCTGTTTTACGACAGAGAATCATGAGTATTACAGAAGAGAAATGAAGGAAAGAAAAATACTATAGATGTGTGATTTCTTCGTAGGATATGCGGAGTCAGCTTAGACCGAATCCACAATTAAGAGATACACAGAGTAACAGATATTAAGAGGATATGCCAGTGAGAATTAAGAAGACAGGCGGTTATGATGGAAGAGTAAGTAGTAAGGGACCTGGGACCGGTTGCCCTTCGAAAAACAATATAATATTCTTTCTCAAAAGTATCAATATAATATTCTTTATTGCACAAAATATTCATAAGAAAACAACAATAAAAAAAAACATTTAGTTCACAATGGTGGACTTATCTCTACAAGAGATTTCTTCCAGTGGAAGTGGATGAGTTACATTGCTTAAGCAAGTCAGAATTTTTCTAAATGGCATCATTCATCGAAATGAAAAGTAAAAATGAAATGAATGAAATAATTCTAAATCACAGTAGTATTCTAAGTCACAGAAGTAATTTTGATTGTATTAATAACTTATGGTTATTTCTTACAATGAATTATATTTCATTCTAAAGATAAAAAGTAATCCTACATTATTTATATATTTGATATTTTATAAAAGTAATAATACAACATATATGAACGTAACAAATAAAACCCAGTTTTTGTATATAATTGGTAACCAAGTGCCTTCAAATGGCTAAGCAAAGTGCAAAACAATGACATTGACTTCAGGACATGCACTTTTCTCAAACAACAAAACCATGCATCATAATATAATAAATTTCTATTATTGAAAAAGATATTAATTAAAAAAATAAAAATACTTTTACTCTCAATTTACTAACAAAATAAATTTGATATCATAAAAAAGTATATATGACACTTACTTACGTCGTACGTATATTATTACTAGTAATGGAAAATGTATTTTGAAATACCTTTAAACTTTTTTTTCATTATTAAAAAAAACAAAAGATATTAATATATATTTTATCTAAAAGTTACATGTTTAATTTCATTCTTAAGTAATCCCAAATAAATATTAAAATTATTATAATATTATACAATATCCTTACTTTTTTAAAAATATACCACAATCCTCTTATTGTCTTTGTTTTTATAATTTTAAGTATCCAAAATGAAACAAATAAATCAAGTCATACAGTTCTCTTTCCAAATATCACTACTACCTCCAACTTAGGTAATAGGTAACTTCCAAAACTTCCAAAAATGTATTGTAAATTTAAAAGACTTGAAAGGCTTAGAATATTTTGAAGTACTTAAGGTATTGGAACTTAGAAAACTTAGAAGGCTTAAAAGATTTAGAAGAACTTACGCATTAGGTGCAGGTGTAGGTTGTGGTGGATGTACCGCGGCGACTATACTGGGCGTTGATACCGACTTTTGTAATGGAAGCCGCGGAGTTAAACGCGTTGACGGCGGATCTCCGGCTGCGGCCCTTAACGCTGCCGTTACTTTCTCGAATTCTTTCTGTTTTTGTTTGTGAATTAGAAAAAAAAAGAAAATAACTCTTTCATTAAAAAGTTTATAATTTGAATTAGGTTAAGTTTTAATTTTCTCTTAATTGGTATAAGTAACATTTTATAAAAATAGGAAGAGAGGAAGTAAGAGATTACTCGATTCGTTATAAATCCTTACCAAAAGTGAACAAGAAAAGAAAAATATTCAGAAACATAAAAAAATATTTGTATGCTAACATTTAAAAAGCTTCGTTCTGTATTTGTAAACGAAATATGTTTGGTATACTAAAAAATGTGTCCAAACACGAACCGGGTGACTTGGAAATTAAAATTTTAAAATATTTCTTTTCCTCGAGTAGGAATCGAAACCGCAAACTGTCACGTTTAATCACAGGATCCTGCGCCAAGACCTCTGGTTTTCTGAGTTGTTTGATTGATAATTGCCTAGAGCACTTGGTGCATTTCCAAGAGGCATAGTTTTATATCTTGCTACGTATTTTTTATATTGTCTTCTAAATAATTTCCTTTCTTTAATGAGTGAACAATACTTAAAAAAAATAAAATAATATGAAACTCACAGCTAAATCATTATCATTCAACGAATGTGTTGAATGTCGGACTGGTCGTGGTACTTCACTTTCTGACTCCATTGATGACAGTGACGCACTGTGCCCGTTGAGGGTACTAGAAAAGAATAAAAATTAGCACAGCATCAATTAGCGCATACAGAATGGTAGACAGAGGGAACCAGAAGTTCATGAGATTAGCGCGCTCAGTCAAACATATAGCATTAGTATAGAAGTTATAGAATTATAGATTCCATATACAAATATAATATTAAATACCTTCTTTGTCTCTGTGCATCATGTAGCCGAGCACAAGGTTCTAAAGCTGCCCAAGAACTCCTCCGTCCACCTTCATCACGTCTCTCCCACATACCCCATTGACGGGATTCACCTAAAATATTATTATTACTCTTAGTTCAAATTTGATTTTTTTCATTGCAAATATAGACTTCATAAAACTAAATTAAAAGGGAAGACTAAGACAAACCAAACTTACCACTGCCTTTTCTACTCTGAGGATAAAAGTCCAAGTGTGTTGGTGATGAGCACTCGGGCTCGACGACACCATCCTTGCACAGTGACGGACAAGACGTACTTAGTCGACTAGTGCCTGTTGCCTGTAATTTAGAAAAATATATTAGAGTAAGATCCCAAAATTATATTTTTGTGTCTCATTGAGGCCGTTGAGGCCGTTGAGGCCCATGGGCATAAGCGTGCAACTGTAGAGCTTTGTGTTTTATTTGCTTAATCTATAGTTTGTCTCCATATTAAACAAATAATGTCTATTTATTCATATACGAGTCATTACCATCAACGGCAACGGCGCCGCCCGCATACGCTGCACGGCCGCGTGCAGTCGTCTCAGCTGTTGAAGACTGTCATCGAGGACACCAGGACTGTGTGGCGTTACACTTATCGTCGGCACCTAGTACAGGTAAATTGGCTTTAAAAAAGTTTTTATTGAGGCCAATTGTGACGTTCGACGTGAAATTGGGAACGAAGTGTCTGAACACTAGGTTCCCTCTGCCTTCCCTAAAAAAAATTTTTTAAATATATACGTGATTATTTAAACAGCAATGTTAAGTATTTTTATTTTAATACCCACGAGTATATAGAGTATATTGTTGTCGTGTAATTGTTGGACTTTACTCCTATAACTCCACTATTTATAAATATCTAGGTATATTTTTTTTGCTTGATTCTTTTAATATAACATGTATATTAAACTAAAATTAGAAATAGCTGCCTCATTCAATGTATAAATTCAGGCTGAATCAAATCATTCAGAGTATATTAAAATAATTAAAAACTACATATATAAAAAAAGAAATTTACTTGTATGGGTACCTGTGCCCTGGCGGCGGCCATGGCTGGCGGCTGTGATACGTGCTCGGTCACTTCGTCCTCGCTGCTGTCGGAACGCGAGTCCGAACTGCCGCCGCCTTCGTCTGTAAACATGGTTAAGCTTATAGTGACTCAGTGAAAACAATAACTATTGTATTCTCACTGAAAAGAAAGTCATAGGTTAAAATTTTACTATGGGTTAGAAACTATGTTTTATATAAGTAAATATTTGATATGAATTGGGCATATTATTTTTAAATACTACCTGTTATATAATCATATTTCTTTATAAAATAATAAAGTTTATCGGGATAATTAATTTATACACAAAATCTTAATATAAAATTAATAAAAATAATATGTATGTATGTGCACATTTAAAAGGATAATAAAAATATAATGGATGGAATGGAAATAAAAGGATAATAAATAGATAATGAAAATATAAAAAAATCGGATAAATAAGTCTTTATTTCATCGTTTTCCGTATAAATATGAATACAAAAAGTATGACAAATAATATATTAAACCATAAAAGTTATATATTTATGAATCCATAAATCCATTTACGTTTCCTACAGACTACAATCTACAAAGTTGGAAGTTATCAAACTCTATCGTCCGGAAGAGCCGTGGAAACGGATATTGAACGTTTCAAGCAAATGATTATGAGTTAAGTAGGCTAGAACAGGTCGAAATACATAGCTTTACATATATTAAATATTTAGGGTATTTAAAACATGAAAAATTGCTTTAAAACAATATAAAATACATACAATATTAAATTACCAAAATTAAAATTTACAGAAAATTTACTTTAGTTTTCTGTATCGACAGAAAGTACCTACTGCCAGACTTTGTTTCGGCCAAAAAACAAAGACAGGAGATCGAATTACTGTAATAGGTTAATTCGTATATAATTAGAAACTCTACTTTGGATAAAACATTTTAATTACACTCTATTTGATAGCCTTCTGTAGAGTTCTGTACTTTGCTTAATAACGAGCTGACCTGCTTTAATAAGCGCATTGCAGTTCAACCCATGTTTACGTTAGAAACGTGGGCTCTACAGACTTCTTTTAATTAATATTTATTATATTAAAAAGTTGAATTTTAAATGTACACTGCCATTTTTATAAGTCGTTCTAATTTTATTTTATATTATGATTTATCAAAAGATTTGTTAATTTTCTCGTAGGTAGGTACCTATAAGAATATTGGTTCTTGTTTTTAGTAGATTAATTTTAAAATAAATATTTGTACAGATCGGGAGAAATATAACATTTTTTAAAAACTATTAATAGGGTTTAAAAAGAAAAGATTTAACTCTAAGTTGAAGTTGTTTGTTTTTACCGAACTCTTTGTTTGTACCTAACTCTACAAAATGTATTAAAGTAAATATATTTATGTGTATCGTTTTAATTAGATAATTAAATATGAAGTTTTAACCGAAAAGAAATGTACTGCGTCAATCCTGACCTCGTAATCGATCCTAACCTAATCCTCGTAATCCATTTAACCCAAGGGAAGCTTAATAGAATTGGACGTTAACGAATTTGTTTGAATACGAGTTTAAATTATCAATTCGCATAAAATCCCAATTCTTAATTTTCTTAATTCAATTACAATTTTACTAATATTTTTGAATTTGAGCACTAAATCTATACGTTCTCAATAGGCTGTGTTGAAAGTTTTGTATGGTTATTGCGACTTATTAATATTATTAGCGTTTCTGTAGAGACATTTTAGAAAATACCCTGCATTTAAACTCAAATAACCTTATTTCCACACATTTTTATACTGACTTTAAATACTGACTGAGTAAAACAATACTTACAGAACTGACTAACCATGGTATCAAACAACTATCAGTAGGTAGGTAGGTCTGACTACCTACTTCAATACGATTTGCACTTTCAACCCGAGTTGTTAATTTATACAAACAGAATATGAATAATTGGCTTGTACTGCACTTTACCTGTATTTTTTGTTAAAAAAATACGTCATATTTTTTTACATACAAGTGTGTCAGCAAAATTGTAAACGTATGTTATTTTATAGAGATAAGGTAAAATAAGATCGATGTCAAACGTTGTACATCATTAGTTTAAGCACTTTTGCTCTAGGTCGCTCACTCTTCTGTCAGAGTGATGATTCTTTCTGATGATGCAATGAGCAGTGCATCATCTGCAGGCAATTCACACTCAAGTCACCTACTTTCACTCTCATGTTTCACTCCATGGAGACAGCTATCCAAACACAAATTGAACAACCAAGCTGACATGGCACATCTTCATTTAACACCCGATTGGATGTCAAACCAAGGCGACATGCCAGCTCCTACTCACATGCAGGCTAAGTGATCTCTGTAAAGAGATTTTACAGCCTTCAGGAAGGGTCCGCTCAAATTGTACCTGGGTAGTGTCTTTCATAATTTCGTTGTTAGAACTCTATCAAACGCCTTTTCTTAGTCAACAAAAGCAGAGAAAAAGGTTTTGCCTTTTTCTCTGCTTTTGTTACATTGGTAACGGCCAAAAATTTACCGATGTAGGTATTTGCTATATTTGTAAATTTGGAGCAGTGCAAGCGAGTGTTAAAGCATTGTAAAGGAACCCCTGAAGTCTACACATGTGAACTGCATTTAAAATAAAATCTATACAATATTTAAATCTGCAATTTTCATAAGATCCTACAAATATAGAAGACAACAGAATATACTTCAATAAATAAATAATTTTATTATCTTTATTATGTTTTTAATAAAATTTAATAGTAACTGCATTCGCAACATTCTTAAAAGTTAATAATTAATCACGAAGAACACGTAACAATACGTAACAACGTGAATAAGGCTACACCGGTGACCTACATACCTCGCGGTATCAAGGCTGCAGTTAAACAAAAAAACCAGCCTGTTTGAACCCTCGTCACAGACAACTTCCGGACAAGTGAGATAAGAGGAGAGAGCTCTTTCAAATTGGACACCAGAGAACGATTCTGCGGTTGTCATTATTATTTATAATAATGTTAAACGAGAGGGTTCTTTGTTTTAGAAGTAGAACATTTAAAAATGTTTTAAATTAAGATGCTTTAATCAACATTTCGTATTAAATATTTTAAAACCTACTCTAGGTATAGCTGTTAAAAAATAATAAGAGGGAAGACAATTATGTATTTTATTAACATTACGTGAATACCTAAATTATTTTGAAATTAAGAGAACTCAGAGTACACTTATACCTACTACCATTAAAGAGAGTTTTGCGAGTTAATTTTGAGTTTATATTTTTCACATTCACATACAGATCAGAGTTTATTCGTTTTAAAGAATTGAATTCAACGCAACTTATTTTTCAAATCAAAGTTACAACGTAAAATACAATTAAAATTTTAATATTATTAAAATGTCGCGATCTCATCGCGCGTACAATTGATCATCTCCTAATGCGTGATGAAAGTTTCCGTTTTCTCCGTAAATATCATATAGATATATACAATCGTAACAGGATATTCAATTTACATGTAAATGCTCTTTTCTAAGTCCAAAAAAAAAAACAAATTACATACGCATACAAGGTATAATTTATCCCAAGAATCGCGCAAAGGAAATTCGTTGAAGGAAGGATATACCAGAGAGAGATCAGAGGTGTAAATAGGTCGTAAGCAAATAGGTCGCTCAATGTAAGCAAAGTGCCGGTCTAGGTAAAGTTGTGTTACATTAATATAAATGGTCATTCATATTAGATATATTTTTTAAAATTTTAAGTTCTTTACGGATTGTTATATATTATAATAAATTAGAAGTATAGTAGGATACATGGAGGTTTTCATCATCATCATGAGGTTTCATTTTGACGCAGTGGCCACTGGCAGCGTCAGTCTCCACTCGGGGGAATGATTATACATGTGTGGCAAGTCTAATCACGCCATTAAGTTTATAATTTGGGCAGAAAGAAAAAAAACGTTGCGGGGTAAAACGTGAAACTAAATAACATCGAATCTTAAATATAAAGTAAAAATATATATGTTAATATTATCTAGTTATACTCGTTGCGATAAAGCAACAATGGCGTACTTTCAGTTTGATCGTTCACGCGATAATTCCAGTTTTCTTATGGGAACGTATGGGATGTCTTGTATGTTGCAACACGATCCGTGATATAACGTTTCAATTGCAGTTTACTTACATAGTTTAACTATTACAGTTGATATTAAATATATAATAAAATTTAAAAAAAAACACTTTTATTTTTTATTAAAAGTTTTTGTAATAAAATAAATAATAATTGAAGCAAAATTTAAGAAAAGCATCGGTCTGTATTTAAAAAAAAATGGCCGAAACAGGAGGGAAATTATAATTTTACCGAATTAAAAAATTGAAAATTACTTTCCCACACAGAAAAAGTCGCGGCACATCTCATTATTTATAAATTTCAGTACAACTGTTATGCGTAAAATTTCTTTATTATTATCTAAATTTAATTAAAACGATATCATATCGTAACCATGTCCATACTTAATGCAATATTAACACATGTAGTTCGATAAAAATAATGTTCGCTTACTTAATATTATTATTAGTTGTAGTGATGAATATCACGCATTTGACAATTATATATTAATTTACCTTTGTTTTTTTCGCTTAGTAATGATGATATAAATCTGCTTTAGACACCAGCAAAGATTTAGGAAGTCATATTTAAATATTATTGTAGACTGTCGTGCGGGGAATAAACTATTTAATATTTTCATTTCCTCTTTCTGGTAACAAGACAAAACGCGGCGTTAAGTTCCACCTCTCAACATGGAATTGTTCAAGAATTTGAAAGAAAATGGGGAGTGTATCGATACTACCCTCTGTCTACCCTGTTATATGCGGTATACAGCGTGTAACTAAAAACACATGAGTGCAAACTATTAACATCAAGTGACCTTTTTAAACCAGGCAACCCTGGAGTTGCGGCAGACTGAGAGGTGGCAACCATTGTTTTTCCAATTCTTTATGCGATTTTCTTTCAAATTGTGTTGGATTCACATAAAAAACATATGAGTGCAATTTTTTACCAAAAACTCATTACCATAAATTTAATTAAAGGTGATTACGGCACGATTCTTCTAGGCAACTGGTGTAATACCAGTTTTGTTCGCTTTAATTAAAAAAACATTTTTATTTTTTATTATTATAACTTTTGCGCAGATAAAATTTTAGATTTTATGAAATAACAAAGATTTGGCTACCGCAGACTTTTACTCTATACGCTTCACATTTGACATTTTGTTTAAGTTGTATTTTTTTAAAATTTATGCATAAAAACTACATTGATAAAAAAATACACATGTAAAAAAGGAAATTAACTGCGGTGCGGACGTGACGAGTGCTTCCCGTCGCTTCCGGTGGCGACGGCAGGGGAACGAGCTTGACGACATCCGTGTTAAGGGTAACTCTATATACAATACGAAGAATGGATAGGCAGAAAATGCCTACTTTTTTTAAGAGAAATATTTAAAAGAAAACAATCGCAAATGTGATTTATTATTACAATAATGATATTTTTTTATATCCTTGATGGAGCGTCTTTACAATTAATATGAAATAGATGACTATTTTGTTTATTTTGTGCCAAATTAGTATGTACTAATATTTACATACAAATATCTATTTAATTGGTTGCTACTGTCATTGTATGTTGTTCAACTACAACGGGTCTGTACGTGTTAAATATGAGCTGACTAACTGCATTACTTTTGAAAGCAATTGTTTAACTTACAAGTCAGTAATATAAAATAATGGACAGTATTACTACAATATGTAGTATAATAAAGTATAATGACGAGATTATTCTAAATACGTTTATATTAAAAACTTTTTTTATGGGAAGGACAAGGGAAACGAGGGCACGGGTCACTAGAGGAGTTACAGGTGTGTTGTCGGCCTTTAAAATAGAGATAGCTTTTTAAAGGTACCCATGCCGTGCCGCAGATAGACCATTCCACAGTTGGAGTGGTCTACCTGCGTGTGGTGGGTGGAAGGAAGTTCCTACGGAATCGAAGAGTGGTAGAGTGTATCCAGGTGGTGAGAATTATATTTAAGTCTGTGGCGTACTCAGTACTATTGCTAAGCTTTAGTACTATTTCTTGGTAATTAATTATTCTATGTTTTTTAAATAAATTTTAAAGTGTTATTTTTACACTAGCGAAGAAAAATATTTTCCAAGAGACGCAGGTTCAATCTCGCTAAGTTAAAATTTTCGTATATATTCTAATGGATTGGAATCCACGCCTCTTGGAAGGTGTCCTCAACCTATTAGGTATTTTAATTATACTAATACTCCAAATTTCAAATGTATAATTAAATAAAACTGTTGCAAGCCGTTAAGGAAACTTAATCTATATATATAAAATCGAAAGGTCACTCACTCATCACGAAATCTCAGAAACTACATGTGCTAGGAATCTCAAATTTTGCATAGGAGTTGTTTATAGGACGTAGGTGCTCGCTAAGACGGGAATTTGTAATATTCGACTTTTAAGAGGTTGTTTTTGGGGTTGAAAGTTTGTATGAAACTTCGTTACTACAAATGCTAGAAGTCTCAAAATTTGCATGGACATCACTTATAGGACGTAGGTCCTCACGGAGACAGAAATTAATAATAACGTAGTTTACGCAGGCGAAGCCGCGGTCGGGCCGCTAGTATTGTATAAAAGCGATCGATCGATTGTCTTTTTAATAACTCACTACAATTATATCTATAAATATAGCTTTATTTTTATATACGTATAAACAGCTTTACTATATATAGTATATATTATTTTCGTATAATGTTCATATAAAAAGTTCTTTTAAATAGAAAATATATCCAAATAAGTCCTTGTTGACTGAAATAGGCTAACCAGTCGTCACGAGTGCTGATTTAATAATAGATCTGTGCCAGGTGCTGCTGACTAACTAGTGTTTAGAGGTAGAAATTCTATTATACACTGTCTACGACAATTACTTGGATGAAAAAATTGCGAAATTAAATTTCTTGTGCTATAAAATGATAATTAATATTTTTTATTTTCAACGGAAAACCTACAGTAAAGTAAATAAATAAATTATAGAACATAAATCTAAAAGCAATCAAAACTCCACAGATTAAATTAAATTCGAAAAATAAAATTGGGACAAGTGACGTATTGTACTTTTGAAAAGGTCAAAACATGCAACTTAGTTTAATTACCTCCGTAGCATAATCAATATCACAATATGTAAACGAAACTATAATATTAAAATAAGTACAGCACCAATTAGTAATAACTTCATTATAATTAATATTTTTTGTTATTAGCCTACATATATAAAAAAATTAAAAACAAATATACAAGGTCAAGGAATATATTTACATACTCTAGATTGTTTTAAGTCTAAACGATATTTAATAGATATTCATTAACAGGGAAATTGTTAAAACCACATATATAAACTACAGATTTTTTGAAAAATAAAGTTATTAATATAGTTAGTATGTAGGTACGTTATTTTAAAATAATTAATTTATTTTATCAATCTTATTTTTTCGATCACTTTTTCAAAAAATATGAACGATTGATTTGATTTTAAATGTATTATTTTCTTATAGCCCCATGTGCGATCGGACTATAAACTCTACTGTTGTGGGTTCGACTCGCAGTCGGGAGAATTAATTATTTTCCTATTATTATTATTATTACGCTACAAGCGGCAAACAACATAGATCCTTGTTGTTGAAAAACAATTATATCAATAAAATATGAACAATATAATATGTAAAATATTCCATATCTTAAAATATACGTACAAAGCAATAAGGGGAGAAGAACTTGTCTATAAATAAACAAATCTAAATAAGGGTGTGTTTAAGCATAGTTGTTTGTTAACGTTAGTAAACGCTATAGAGTGGACCAAGTAAAGCACACTATTAATGGCGGAGATGAGTTGCCTCTTATCGGTAATAGATATATGTAATTAATTTATATATCGGCGGCATATCATTATACCTACGTGTATGGAATATTATAATTATAATAGTTGGAAAACTTTATAATTAATTAATCATAATTTATTTAATTAATAAATAAATTTGAGTTAGAACAAATGATAAAATAAAAACAAATTGATAAATTATCACAAAAAATAATGTTATATTAATATGAAATTAAAAATATCAGAATTTAGCTCTAAATATATGAATCTGTGTATAAAACATAATAATAATTAAATGATACATTTTTAAATGTCACATTACGTAATGAGCCGTATAGGCGCAACAAGTAAACGTAAGCTAAATCCACAAGTACGGCATACATACCCTGCTGCAACCGCACTACATGCTTGAAAGACAACCACTAATTTAATTATGTTCCAACCACAAGAAAAACACGCATTTTATTCAAAGACTTGCACTCATAATCAAAAATATTGAAATAACCCTTAAAATTATCGACTTATATTCTGAACATAAACTTTAATAAGTGAAACATTTGTTATTTTGTTTTTTAAACGACAATTTATATGGTTCGCGTGTAAAAATCGCGAAATACATAATATATTTTGACAGAGGCTGCTCGGGCAGTCCTAGCCTTTGTACGGGCTGGTATATTTGCGCATGCGTCAAATCGATCCACCGAGGGCGATGGAAGTTGAACTATCCAACGGTCTCAGTCACCCCCTAGTTATGGTCAGGATGGTTACTTTAATGGGGAAAACACTGTGCCACCTCATGAAACATTCAGGCCAATAAATGTTCGACATACGGGGGTTGCTTTCAGCGAACGATAGACAGCTTAGTAGTTTAGAGGGTTTTGGAATGGGTTTTGTCCATTTCACTATTAAGAAAATGGCTTGTTATTATTAAATATATAAGCAATATGATATTGAGGGCAGTTGTGGCGCAAAATGTGACTGTAAGCTCGATAGGCTATGAATTCGATTCCCACTCGAGCAAATGAAATATTTAACATTTTCATTTCTTCGCTCTGGTTAGGCAAAACGCAGAGTTGACTTCTGCCACATAACACGCAATGCCTCCAGAATTCGGCGGAAAATGGGGAACAGAGTTTCCTAAAACTAGATCCCCCTGCCTACCCTGCTGTATGCGAGATAAAACGCGAAGTTGATTTATTACGTTTATTTTTTGCCGTAAATATTAAACATTTCTTCTATTGAAAGAAACAACAACAGCCTTCAAAAATATTTTTTTGTGTGGTATTTAGAATTAGATAATTAAGCGTAACTGGCGCGCACGTCATTTCTCGCGATATTGACGTACCTACTCACAATGGTCGTAGCGAAGTTATTTTGAATGGAGTAAAATCTGTATCGCAACCGATGGACCCTTCAGGGTTAAACAGGATGCGGTCGTCGGTCCTTTACTTGTACTTCTTCTGTTACTAGTAATATTAAATTATTATAAGTTTTTAGAAGATATATAATATTAAGTATGTAAAAAGATTATGATTTTTAGTATTATGTATGTATATAGTTTATGTAACGTTATAAAAATAATTTATTTCGTGAAAAATAGTATTTAAGTAGTGTAGTAGTAACTCTTGTTTTTGTATAATTTGAGTTTACTTGCTTTTTGATAAAATGCCTAAAAATTATTATTATTATAAATAATTATTATTTAATATTGAGTTTAACAAATGAATCTCATTAAAGTTCAACAGTTATACAGTATCAATACGACTATTAATTTAAAGCCGAATATAATTACAATAACTAACCAATAAAATCATTATAATATACTACAGTATATTTAAAAAAAAAACTGCAAATTTAAAAAAAAGCTGTTTCCGCCCGGGATCGAACCGGGGACCTTGTGCGTGTGAAGCACACGTGATAACCGCTACACTACGGAAACTACGTACGTTGACTCCAAAAATAGTCACTGTATAGAATACAAATGCAATTTGTAAGACAATAAAGTTTTTTATCGTTAAGAGAGCTAATGTTTTGGTCGAAAGTAAATTCTATTTGCTTATTATGGAAGAGAAGGGATAATTTTGAAAAATTTTTAAGTTTATTCCACTTGTGAAAGAAAAATGCTTTCTAGAAAACACAGTGGAGTTTCAACCACCTTTGTAAATTGCCCAAAAGGCGCGGCCTCAAATTCTGCGATGTTCAAATTTTTATGTTTTCTAAAAAAGTCATAGTCCAAGGCATTAAAGCAGTGAGCGCAGAACAGTAATGTAAAATAAATATATTTGTCATTACACACATTTGTAATCATGTTATTATAAAATCAATGTCTGTACTTATTTAAAAATTGACGAAAATTACAAGACATATTTTCCATTTTTATAGGACAATCCTTGCCAACATAATTATTAAGTGAAGTACATAAATAAAATTATTTATTTTTACCATTTTACTATCATACATATTTATGAAGAATTATTTAAGATAAGTTACATATTCTTGTTTCTTAGCGCAATAGATATAAAGACCACAATACTTTTAGTTCAAACCTGATAATGTCATTGACAGAACCATTTTAAAAGAGCATTGTTGCTTAGATAAATGAGGTATTTAAAGAATTCTATTGTTTAGTTACAAAACTATTGATTTTCTTACATCTGAATTGTTACATAATTTTGTTTCGTTGGTCAGTATATTATTTTTGTATACTTTTATACTATTTAGTGGCCATCAGGGCACAGTGGCAAAATGTCTGACTACAGATGCTATGGTTTTGGGTTCAATCCTCAGAATGGATTAATTTTAGTGAGCAAATGTATTATTTACATACATACAAGAGTTGGTTTCTGCAATTTTTCAAATGTAAGTGAAAAACAGAGGATCTCATATATAAAGGTGTAATGCAATTTTTGATTTTTTGGAAAACATTGGATTTCTGAACAAAATTAGCAAATACAATCCAACTGTTAAGTCTGGTGATTTTTTTTCTCAATATAGCTGAATAGTAGGCCTTTTGTATACTGTAATATTTTAAAACTATCTTCAAAATAACATGGAAACACATTGTTTTTTAATTAGCTAAATTTTTTTGAAGCAAAAAGAAATTACTGGTTTTAAAATCTACTAATATTAGTATAGTATAATCTCTGAAAGTTTCATAGGTGCAGCTCAATGACAACATCTTAAATAATTTACTCAAACATTTACTGTTTCTTTTATTTAACAGCTTCACATTGTACCCTGCACACAGCAGGGTAGGCATAGGAAACTTAGTATTAAGACACACTCTCCATTTTCCACCGAAGATACATATATTTATATTATTATTCAGTTTAGAATTTTTTTTAGTTTATTTTTTAATTATTTAATAACAATCTTAAATAAATTATTGTATTATTATAACAATAATACATTTAATAATGTTATAATAATGTACTTAAAATATTATGAAATTAATATACTTTGAGGCTGTTGTGGTGCCTTAGCCTGATGTCAGACTTTAAAGTTGGTGTGGCCTTGTATGGGGAACATATTGCCTTAACACCAAGTCTCATATGTATACACCGCTCTCATCATCTGAGAATGAATCTTGAGATTGATTTATAAATACGGGCCTGAGTGTATACCCCCAAGTATACCATTCTTTTAAATTAATATTCAAAAGTTGTACCTGAAGAAATGATTCCAATATTTTCTTGTGACTGAGCATTCATTTTTGCAAACACCAACTGAAAAGTTAATAATAAAAATAAATAACCATGAAATAATATAGTACACATATTTAAAAAAAAAGCTTCAGCTGAAAGAAGAAGGGCAAGCAGAAGGACCTTAGTTAAGACTCTATATTCCCCACACACAAATTTTCTAGACATTACATGTTGAGTGACAGAATTTAATCGTGTGTTTTGTTTAACAAACTATCAGTTCAAAGTACTATTTACTTTAAATCTATACTATTTTATAGAGGATGTTTATTTTCCTGAACTTTAAATGAGTTCTTTCGCACTTTTCTATTTTCTATTTATTTTAAGAATTTTATGTTTCTTGAGCAAAGGAAAACATCTTGTCTGGATGATGAAACACCAACATCCTCAGGAATTTTCTACACCAGCAGAATAAGTTGAATACTAAATATTAGCCAAATATATATTACATGTATTTTTTTTATATTTCCTAGCATGTACCAAAGACATATTTACATTATTATTATAAAGAAAATTGATAAATATGATTTTGAAAAAAATCATGATTTTTATTTTAGAAATAAATTAAGCAATAATTAAAACTATGTTAAATATTTTACAATTTGTCTGAAAGCCTTTTCTTTATAATTCAAAAATAATTAAAAAATTTAAATATAAAATAATTAAAGTTTTTTTAATTAAATGTAAACATATTGCATTCAGCATATTTTTAGAAACACCTAACACATTGATAGATAGTAGCAGCAGGCCCACTATCTCATCTTTCAAGATAAATATGAAAACCGCATTTTATCACGACACTTAAACAAACTATTTATTTATAATAAATTTATGAAAGGACATGTCTCCAAATAATTTATAACAAAATAAATATATATGATACTTACATCTATTGTAAAGAAGAAAAATCATATATCACTGTTTCGACACATTGCACTAAAACAGGTCAATTCAAATCAAATATCTTGCGCAAGTTACTCGCTCGGCATTTTCTCAACAGTTACCCGGAAAGTTTTAAACAATGGGATCTAAATTTTATGCGAAAATACACTTTCACAATGGGACAAACCAATCCACATAGGTAGCCACCTACACAAAACAATAAACAGTTATACAGTTTCAAACATCACAAAAAACTTTTATCAAATTGATTTTCACATTACTTTTCAAATTTATAGCATGGTAATTAACTTGTAGCGACTAAAATTGCCAAGGAAAAAGTTTGTTTGAATGTTCAAAAAAGTTCCAAACTTTTAACAAATGTCGACGACTTCAGTTCTAAATTTCTCACTGACAAGTTTGAGAATGCCGAACGGAATCAGTTAGCATCTAAGATTATAAATACGATCTTATTACTTCTAAATAAAGCTTAAATTTGTATATTGAACATTGACGTCAAATGATAAACTTAAATACTTTTGTAAATTGTTAAATATATACTAAATTATTTTTTTGAAAAACATTTGCATATTTTTTTAAAATAAAACTTATGTTTAAATAAGTAACATCTTTCTAATACAATAAATAAAATATGTGATTTAATCTTTTTTGTACTGGCAACTACTTGTATTTTAAAGATATTTTTAATAGACTGTAGCTGTAGAAAATGTATTATAAACTTTAATATTAAGCAAAAATAGATCTATTATCATTCAATGAAAATTCGGAATATTGGTAATGTACACAAAAAAATAAAAATAGTAGTGGTGCCATGTAGAAAAATAAAATAAATATAAAGTAAATATAAAAAAGTTGGCTTTTCGTCACTATCTTAATTTATTTCTCATATAGTTGTAATTCAGTAAGAATCACCATCTATTATATTAAATTTGTGCTTAGGCTTATAATATGCAAAAAAGGTTTAGCTGAATAAGCTTGGAAAACCTGTATTCTAATTAATTGTTTTTACTACGACTTGATTGTTTTTTATCCGAAATAGAGTCACATTATTTTTTTTACTTAAGTATAGTATAGTTACAGTATAGTTACAGTTATAGTAAGCAATCCTTAGTGTTAAAGATTACTACTGTGACACCAGGTTAATATATTATGTCTGACAAGACAGCGTTAACGGAAATAAATTATTATTTAACTATTCTTGCCAATAATTAATAATTTACTATTTAACTACTTATCGAATGGGTGCGAGTTCGTGTCCCACTGTCATCCCCTAGACAGTAGTTGCCTGTTTATTATATTTTCTAACACGCACACGGCTTTGTTAATGGCTAAATGGCTCCTAATTCCAAAATTTGTGAATAAGTAAGTATTTATAATTTAAATTTATTGTATTTGAACAATATTTAATATTTTCATTTCGTCGCTGTGGCATATTTGAAAAAATGTTATATTATCAACTTAATATAAGTTATTTATCACACACAAAAAAAGAATATGGTAAAATAAAACCAGTGTATAATATTTGATAAATTTATTTTATAATTACTTAAAAACAATAGTGACTGGAAATATTTTTGTTTATAGTTTAGAGCAATATAATCCTTTGGTTGTTAGGTAACACACTAAATTATTCAATACTTAATACAATAATAATTCTTAATAATTAAGTAGAAAAATACATTTTTTACATCAAATTTTATTTATAATTATAATTAATTATTAAAAAAAAAATCATATAAACTTTGATAATAGTTTTAGCAGTTTATTATCTTATATGCATTCTTTTATTTGGTGGAGAAATTTATAGATATTTGATTTTAAATTTAATTCTTCAATAATATACACATTATATTTTATGTTGTACATTATAAATGTTCTAACAATTGAATTGAAATTATTAGTTATATATTTATAAAGTAGTCATATGGAGATTTATATATCATACAACTCCAATATTATTCAATTATGTTTGAAATCTAATATGAGAAAGTACTAAAATGAGTAAAAAAATCTAAGATATGTACAGTCTTGGTTGATAATTGTTATACTTTATTTAGAACGAAGTCTTGTTTTATTTGTGCTTAATTTATTGAAATTGGCCAACAGTTAGCGCTACTAGTAAGCAAAATCTTTCACTATAGTTATAAAATTTTAATTTTTTAGAAAGACTGAGTGAGTTTGAATTTGAATACCATCTAGTATGCTGAATTATTGTAAAATTTTGTTTTGTTAAAAAAAACAATACTTTCAAAAATCAAGTATTTATGCACTGAATATTCGTTGACCCTCCCTTATTCGCTATGAAACATTGAAAAATATTCACATTTTTTTTACCAACAGTCATGTTTAGTAGCATTTAACATTTAAAAGACATTACGCTACACTAGCGCCTCTAGGAGTACGAGTATATACTTACAGTTCTGTTTTCTGAAGTTATGTTTTCGTTCATTGCTCACTTGAAAAGATAACAATCAAAAAGAAGATTGAACCCTTAAAAACTAAGTTCGATTATCGGAATAACGATTTTTAGAATAAGTTCGCATAATCAAAGCTCTTTGCTACATATTTCGGATCACTGAAAGACTATTAAAAATGAAGGTTTTGGCTTCGGCAGTTTATCTGAGTTTACCTACATGTAGTACCTTACCTTACCTACATTTATATGTAGGTAAACGAATAAAATATGTTAAGTATACAATTAGAAAAAAAAAATTCTCAAAATCATTTCACCCAGTCAAAATTTCTCAGGTAACAAATATAAAAAACATACAGTCGAATTAAGAACCTCCTCCTATTATTGAAGTCGGTTACAAATATTTACAACATAATATAAATTTGTATTGGTTTTCACAAAATATATAACTTTTAAAGAGCAACATCCTTATACTTAGTTAAATCATCAGATTCATTGCCAACAGAATTATGACTATTCCTCATACCATAATAAACTCTATCGGGTCCATTATAAAAATCGTGCCTCATAAATTCTTCTCTTTTATAATCCTGATAAAACCTCGGATCGTAATCTGGCAGCATTCTAGGATCGTATATATACCGAGGGTTGTAGGGATATGCTATTTCGCTTTTACAGTCCATTCTGTCGTAATCGTATTGTTTATAGTCCTCCATATTGAAAGCTCCCACAACTGAATGTCTTCTTTTGTATGGATTTTCTTGTACTGATCTCGGTGTCCAAGTTCCGAAGTTTTGTTGTATTTTTGGGTAGCCGCGTAAACTGGCGGCGTATTGTCGATCCATGTGTTGCCAGTATGGCGGCGGTTGTATTATGATGGGGTAACCCATGTTCATTGATTGTCGTGATGCTAGATGGCGTCGTAAGTCCGGCATCGAACCGGATTTGCCTGAAAATAAATAATTTATATTTTTAAAGTGATATTTACGAAAGGAAAATAATTTATTTAAAAAAAGCCTTTCAATAAGCGGGGGTTCGAATTCCGATACGTTAATTTTTTTTATACGTTTTCTAAAAAAGTATAGAAATTTTATTAATTACATCATTACTAAAGTTATGAATTCTTCAATAAAAGCTTTTTTTCTACTTAATAAACCATGCCTTCTTCAGATCATATTAAACATTTTCCTGTTTTGAATTGTATAAGGTCATAGGGATTCTGTAATTTATAATTATTCCAAAATTATGATAAGCTTACCATTATCGGGTAAGAATCCATCATTAGTGAAGGCAGCCGGCGTGTCCGGCACAAAGTGGCTGGCATCGAACTCGCTACCACTCACTGGAACGCCGTTTACGTATTCTGTTTTTCTGATGATGTAATAATTATACATTTAGTCGTACATACGAGTATATAGAAATCATATATCATTATTTTTTTTCACATTTTGATAAAAAAAAATCTTGTGTATTCACGTCTAGTAAATTATTTTAATAATTAAGAATTCATTACTGCCGTAACTTTACTGTTTGACAAGCAATGTTTTTTAACTTTCTTTCTTTCTCGAGGAACTAAAATTATAAGTTACTTTTTATATAGTTCACGCAAAAGAATTCGTAGGCTATATATGGTGATAGTAACCTGGCCTCCCTCAGCGCGTAGGCGGACTGCACGAGCACGACACCGCACACGATGGCGGGCAGGCGTGCCACGTAGCACGCTAGCTCCGCGCCACCGTACACGCCCTGCAACCCCTAACACACCATCAACAGTTAATGTTTACGAATTGTACATTTGGGTGGACAATAATAATTAAAAGTCAATAAGATCCTAGAATCAAATCTGGGTGCCTATCTATATACAACTGACTTCAAGACCACCACGGCATTGACTCATAAGAGTTCTTATGACTCAATTCTAACACACAATACGGTTAACGAGTTTTGTAATGGCTTAGTGGTAAAAATTCTTAGTAGCCGCAAGTTTGAAAGTTGTAAAATTGAGTAGCTTAAAAGGTTTGTGTCCGACCCCCCCTCGGGAGAAGGAGTTATTATTTATTAATATCGCTGGCATCAAGGCAAAAGCCCCGTGTTGAGTTCCGCTACTCAACACGCAATCCCTTGGAAAATTATTTTAACTAAGTTCCCTCTGTGTACCCTGCTATATGCGGGATACAGCGTGAAGCTGATCACTTTGATATTACGCACATAAATAACACATACATAAATATTCATAATATGAAATTATTCTTTATTAATACGAAAAAAAGTTACCCAATGACTTATGGACATATAGAAGACTAGAGCACACTCTGGTATTAGCACCAGTATTACTGAGATCAGCCATGCCAACAGGTACGTGTTATTTTTCTGAAAGAATAGAAAAGAAAATGATTTAATATAATTATTAATAATCTAGTTCAATAATCTGTTCATATTATGTAATAAAAATGGGTTAAGGAAACTTTGTTCTTTTGTAAGACCTACCTATCTTTATACAATACTAGCGGCCCGCCCGCGCCTTCGCCTGCGTAAACTACGTTATTATTAATTTCTGTCTCCATGAGTACCTACGTCCTATAAGTGACGTCCATGCAAAATTTGAGACTCCTAGCATTTGTAGTAACGAAGTTTCATACAAACTTTCAACCCCAAAAACAACTCCTTAGAAGTCGAATATTGCAAATTCCCGTCTTAGCGAGCACCTACGTCCTATAAGTAACTCCTATGCAAAGTTTCAGAATCCTAGCACATGTAGTTTCTGAGATTTCGTGATGGGTGAGTGACCTTTCGATTTTATATATATAGATTTGGAATTTTAAGGTACTGCCACTAATTTCGTAGTCCAGTTTTTATTTTATATATCGCATCTATCATTCATATGGACTTAATAATTAATAATTAAATATGTTTTTTTTTGTGGAAGTAAGTATTATTATTACACATATAGGTGCTAGATACATATTTTGCATTTTGATATTTACCTTTTTTTTAGTACACTTCAAAAGCATCATCGTAAACAATACAGATCGTTGCAATATTAATAACTCTCATTTACATACAAGCACAATTGAGTACGTACAATGTATGAAGAATATCTATACCTAAGTGTATATTGCATGATTCTACTATAAATCTTGTTATAGTCACGCAATGAAATTTAACGATGTTATAAAACATTTATTGTTATTCTACGTTATAGTTTTATAATATTTACAATCAAGTAAAGGATGTTAAGATAATAATATTTTCAACAAAGCTGTAAATATAAGATCCGAAACTAAATTGACTTTTGCCAATGTTATTCGACTTAAAAAACTCTCAGAGATACTTGTAGGATTTGTTACATAGCTATTTTACAAATGCCTTTAGAATTCGGCAGAAAGTTGGGAACGGAGTGTCTTAACACTAGGTTCCCTCTGCCTACCCTGCTGTGTGCGGGATACAGCGTGAAGCTGATTTAATTTATTTAAAAAAAAAAATCTAATTTATCGCTTGTTCTAATACCCATATCTTGTTTTAAATATTGTATCTAAAAATTAACTACTTTCATACTTTTCTATATACCATATAGGATTGTATTTTTTTACTTCCTTTTCTTTCCTATAAGTAGCAAGGTAAGCATAGGGCGTATTTAGAGATATTTTCTGGAAGTTGCCTGGACTTAAACTTTGAACAGATATGTTAGTCTAAGCATTATTAACTTTTCAGGGCTAATTTTATGTTAGTGAAATATCTGGGGTGAGCACAAGACTATCCCTCTATTCCTACGCCCATGGTAAAGAAAACCCAGTGTAAAAACATTATGTTCTTAATATATAGGTACCTTAATATATAAAATTTAAGTCTATATAATACTTACAGAAATTAGGCCATGCACCAAAGTGACGGTAGCTGCGATGACAACACAGTAGCATATCATGAGAAGCGCTGACGGTATTGGGAGACCACTCTGTGACTCCACCACCCATACTATTTCGTATATGAGAGCTATTGCGTACGCGACCTGGAATACATCACATAAAATAAACCATTAAAAAATGTTATTTATAAATATAAAGGACAATTAGTTATTATATTTTTATTTTTATTGTGCGCAAAGACTATTTAATTCGTTAATTAATAATAATTATTTTTTTGTAGCTTCACGCTGTATCCCGCACACGTAGCAGGGTAGGTGAGGGGCCAGGGGATAAGACACTCCGTTCCCGATTGGGAAGAATGATTCGATTTGTTAGGTACGTTTAGGAAATAAGAACACAGGATGCATTTCTGTATGCGTTATATTATACTCAACTTCTTACATATTTTTATATGTAAATTTTTGGCGGTCTATACTTCAGGTGGGCGTGGATGATAATTATACATAATTATGTATGCTAATTGTATATTGTAGTATTTTGTTGTGAAACAAATTGAAAAGTCAGTGTTAATGTTTTTTTAGCTACACGCTGTATCTAGCACATAGCAGGATAGGCAGAGGGAATCTGGTAACCTAGTGTTAAGACGCTCCGTTCCCATTAAGACTTGACTGGAAGTTCATTCCACACTTTCCGCCGAATTCTGGAGGCATTGCGTATTGAGTGAAGGAACCCAACGACGTATTTTGCTTTATTACCAGAGCGAGAAAATAAAAATAGTAAATATTTTATTTCCTCGAGTGGAAATCGAAGTCACAACCTATCGCGTTTACAGTCGTATGCTTATGCTCCTGCACCACCACTGGCCTCGATCACTAACAATTGATAAATTATTACTGAAGAAACATGTTTAGAAATGACACGATAAATCTTTAGATAAAAGTAGCTTGGTTAAACAATGTTTATTATTATTTATAACATAAAACCAGCGTAAAGGTCACTATTGCCAGTACATACATACAGTACGTCGGCCGTTATCGCGTGAGAAAACGAAAAAAAATGTCTAAGAAAATTCTCTCATTTGTCATAATTAAATAAAAATATACTTAATAATATTAGCAAAACAAAAGATTTTAATTATTATTTTAAACTTTTACGTAAACGAACATTTAGTTACGTTTTTGAAGCAACATACCTCCGCCAAATACATTAAGGCATTATATAATGATTAAATCTGACATTATCTAATGATCATTACATTTGTAGTTTTATGAGTGATTATTCATAAAACTAAGATTAATTTAGCGACCGTTATCGTTATATTACGCATTCGGCTATACCTACGTTGCTCTCGCTATTTCAACATCTCGTGAGATAACTTGGCCTTAAAACTGGTAGCCCCTTCTATTTGACAAACAATGTTGTTCTCTGTAGCCTAGATTCCCTTGAATTGCTAGAATTAAAGAGCTAGTGTACCTATATGCATTTATGTAATTTTCTGAACGAATTAAATAAAAGTCCCCTTTTTCCCTATTTTCATTTGCTTATGATAACGACGCAAAGCGCGGCGGTGAGTTTGGCCACTACAACACTTACAGCGTTAAGCTGAAAAAAAGACTGTAAACTTACCAATGCATAAGCGGCGATAAACCCCGAAGCTGCCGTAACACTACAGCAAAATATTCTACTAACGGCGGGCTTCATCCGTAATTTTGGCGCGCTGTCCGTGTCGCTTAAATCATTGTTCACCGACATGTTCATTTTATCCCCCTTCATGTATATATTTTAAATATTACTTTCTTAACTAACTGTTCTATATGGCAAAGCCAAACGTTAGCATTCTTTACATATTCTTACTTTTTCAATAGTTAATTATAATTAGTTTCTATATAATTTACATTTATTTGAAGTACAATTTTTGTTTCTTTTTTAGTAAATGATTTGTTCTTGTCCTTGTAATGGAGTTAACTGGTATTCTTTACCCCATATGCACGAAACTGGTGTCTATTGGACCATTGTGGAAGAGGTAGTTTCTATACACGTCCTTCGCGTCTGTGTTTTCATTATTCTGTAAAGAAATATATATCTGATTAGTTCTATTTCTAAATAAGTTTTTAATTGATTTTGCTTATAATACGTTACTATTCATTCATTCATAAACATAATTATAATGCAATGTAACATGAATAATTATGAAGCAGCCGTGGCGCATTGAGAGAGATATTGTCTGTAATCGTGACGGTTTGGGTTCGATCCCCACTGACGTTGAGGTCCGCTAGTTAACACGTTCCTTCTGCCTATCCTGCTAGTTGCGGGGTATAGCGTGAAGCTGATACACACGACAGGTTTATACCAAAATATTTATTCAAAGTGAGAATTACGAAACAACAGTATCATGTGTGGCTATAAAAAAATAACGTCCATTATTAATAACTAGTTCTAATGCATTAATCAATTATCAGTTAAGCAACACACCAATAAATCTACCATTGCGCAAGAGAATTGTGCAAATGTTTAAATTTTCTTTACCAACTTTCCCCTGTACTTATTTCTTATAGCTGCTTAAAACGAAATTTTCCAATTTCTCCGCAAGGTGAACCTTGCAATGTAACTTCCTCGTTTACGTTCTTTAAAACCTTCCGGGTTTTGTGTCTACTGGGAATTTTGAGGTCTTTGACGCTGAATAATAAACTATGAGAGCGCTGTTTCAATGAATGGGAAAATATAAACTGGTATTTAGCGTAATTAATGCAAATAGCAAGCGTACATAGTAAAACATTTTTTTTTTCTTATTTACATTGTACGCATTAAATTAACATAATTTAAGAATCGCGTATATAAATAGATATAAACATATGTTATTTTACCGTTACGAACCCATAAAGAAATATATGTTCTTTTTCGCTTCACGCTGTATACCGCACATAGCAGGTTAGGCAGAGGAAAGATGTGAAACTAGTGTTTAGGCACTCCGTTCTCATTAAGACACCTCCATTCCTCACTTTTCACCGAATTTTGTGGCGAAGCTCAACGCCGCAAAGTAGATATATATATGTTATTTATAATATTAGTTACTATTATAATTCCATATAGGTGTGTTATATAATGTATTTTAAAAACTTTCTCTTTGATTACTTAACCCCCTGAACGCTGATGTTTTGTAATAAATAAAAATTAACTCAGTATTAGGTAAGTAAATTTTACACAGACAGTAATTAATAGCGACGTGTTTCTTATAGGTAAGAAAAATAATTAAGGTCAATAATTTTTTGTTATGTTCAATACAAAACAGAAAATTGAAAAGATATAGACAAAAGCAATGATTACACAAACAAAAAAATGAATGAAAATGAAAAAAAATGTTTTTAAAATGTATCTTAAATTCAAAGTATGTTTTCAATTTTTTAAGAGTACCTATACTATGTATTTATATATGTAGATATCAAAATAAAATTTATATATTTGTAATTTCCAACTATATTTTACTATATTATACTATACTATATTTACAAATCACAAAGCGTAAGGCATTGAAGCTAAACATAGGAAATTTATCTAGTCAGCCATTTATAACGGTGACACCCACTTAACAGGCATGAAAGTTAAAACCAATCCTTGCCTACCTACTTAGTTGCTTACTACTTTTACATAAAAATAAAAAACAGCAATATTTTTTTTTATTATTCTATACTAAAGTTCTTAATCGAAGCACTGTTCATTTAAGCTTAAAAATTTAGTTAAGATGTGCAAAATAATTGTAACTTGTAATTATAAGCAATGGAGAAAAAAAAGAAAAAAAGTTGTAATTTTCAGTAAAACTCAGGGCAACGCTAGGTTTATTATATTGCCATTTTTATAATGATTTCTTAATATCGGAGCCATTATTAAAATAATTTAATAGTATATACATATAACATTCGATATTGCCATAATTCAATATTAATAGAATTAGAGATAATATTGTTAAACTTGTTTGAAAGAGTTGCAAGCTTCGATAATAGCGATTTAACAACCGACGTAAAAGTGGGTCAGTGTTAGATTGAAGTATTGTTTTCAAATTACTTACAATAGAATCTAGTTTTTGTACACGTTTTATAATTATATTTCACTTATTCTGCTTCTACTGAGATCTATTGTTGTAATGTATGGAATATCGAGAAAGGAGTGATACAGCACTACGAGTAAGTTTTATCTGCGTCTTGCAAAAGGCTCGTTTACTAATACAATATAAGGAATTAGTACCTTCGTTCCCCCTGCTTACTTTACTATAATATTAGGGATAGCTATACTAATTAATAAAGCTGAAGAATTTGTTTGATTTAAGGCGCACATCTCAGAAACTACTGATTCTAATTGAATTATATTTTTTTTGTTGTTTGTAATATGTCATAACTCCTAACTTTTTCCATTTGACCACACAGATGAACGTTATAAGTGTGTAAGCTGACTTCTTTTTTTCAAAACTTTGAAAAAGTTAAATAATTTCTTTTAGGTGCGATGTACTTAAATATATTTGTTCATATTATTTTCTTATAAAAATACATAATTAGTATTCATTATGAAGGCTAAGCCGTTTTTTTAGAAATTAATGGAAATTGTATAGAAAATGCAAGCAGGCACGTAATTTTCTCATGCCAGCTCTGTGATCAGCAGGTAAACGCGCAAGAACTACGTAATTACTAATTATCCGGTAATCATTCTAAACCTGCTTTGTGAGTAAACACGATCCTTTTTATATTTTATACAAAATTTAATTATACTGAAGAGAGAGTCTCTAATTGTTTTTGTTGCTGTTTTAACAGGTGTGAAGCTAAATACATAGACGTGCTCTACGTTTGCTTGTACGTACATACAATATTTCAATGTATAATTGTAATTACGATGCGTTTTTTTAGCTTTACTCTACACATAGTAGAGAAAGCCGAGGGAACCTGGGAACCTAGTGTTAAGACACTCTGTTTCCATTAGGACTCTTCCGTTCCCCACTTTCCGCCGATTTCTTGAGGCATTATGTGTTCTAAGTTTCGTTATTTTAAAGTATATAATATGTAAGAAGTACATATTGTAAAAAGTCATGAACGTTATGAGTGTTTCAGAATACATTTTTATATGATTAGGTACTAACGGTTTATCAACAACTTTCTACTAACCTCAAAAACTAACCTAAATCTCGAAACAGTTGGGTCCACTTTACTAAAACAGAACTTTTACAGTTAGGTCACTTCCTTTCTTCCTTAAAGAAGGGGACGTGAGTTGACTTTGTCGACCGTTTGGGTTCAATGAAATCGTGTCTGAAGAGCTATGTGAGTAGAATAGAATAGATGTTATATCGTGATTCTCTTATAGATGCCCACAAATGATAGCATAAAATAGACATGTTTTAGTTTTATTACTTTAACATGACTCAAAGGTAAGTAAAGGGCAAACAGACAACAGTAGCAATAGGTTTAATATATTATTTTATTTCTTTTTTTATAATTTTAATTATTTTTTTTATTTCGATCCCCACTCGGGGGAATGATTATATGTAATTTATAATTCCCCCGCTCTGATAGAGAAAGCCCGGTGTCGAGTAGCGCTACTCAATATCTTGAAAATCCGTGAAAATGGATAACGGACTGTCTTAACCAGGTTCCATCTTCTACCTTGTTTGGCGGAAAAATGCTTGAAGCTGCCTTTCTTTTAAAAGATCACTTTCTCTGCTCTAGAAATATGGATAAATAAAAAAACATATGTCATAATAATTTATTTAATTCTATAATTTAGAGAACGATCAAAATATAAAGATATCGTGAGTACACGCAACGTGAACGCGAGTTAAACGTAACAGTTATAGTTATTGAACGATATCTTCCGTATGTTACATTTCAGTGATGAATTACCTTCGGTTACACACTAACCGAAATATACTTTAAATTTGCTATGCATTTTTTTATAAACTTAACGTTATAAATATTTTTTATGAGTCCTTAAATAATTTCTAAGACCACTTCTTCTTCTTCTTCATATAGCGATTAGAGAGAAAGAGAGAGAGAGAGACCGAGAAAGAAATAATATATTTGAATAATATGTTGTTTAAAATAATATACAACATACCAATAACGACAAGCATTGCAAACGCTAATATGAACAGTTATAAATTCCAGCCCACATACAGCAGATGGGACATGATAATCGTCATGTGAACAAACTCATAAAACACTGCCTCCATTTTGCACGTACGAGCAAAAGCTGATAGTAAAACGTTTTTTTTGTCAAAGCTCCAATTCCAATTCTTCCTTTTACTTTTAATGCTATGTAAGTAGTTAAAACGCGTATATTGTATGAAATTTAAAGCTGATAGAAAAGAGTGTTAAGTATTGAAATAAGCAAAATATGAATATTAAGACGTAAGATATCTCTACTTATAATAAAATTGTAACAGATCGCTGTCAGTTCATGAAAGATATATCAGAAAATCTTTTATTGGAGGTTCTTTTATTAATATCTTCTTAAATAATAGAACCCAACACAATTATTTTTTAATTTTTGTCTGGTTGGCTGTATGTTTTTTTGCAGACAAATCCTAGAATCCGCTTAACCGATTTAAGTGCAGTTTTCATTCTAGTATTTGGACAATCTTTCCTTAATATTGAGTGTTTGTTTCATTTAAATAGATTCGAGATATTAGGTTCTACAAAAATTGCTATAATTTTTTTATTAAATTCGGTGAGACTTTATTAGAACATGAAAAGTAATTTAAATTAGTAAATAAATAATTGTGTAGTTCAAACGGGCGAAGCCGCGAGCGGGTCCTTACTATTAGATGAAAATTGATTCCAAGTGCAAGTTTCTTAAATACTTTAGGTAAAGTAGGTGTATGCCTTAAAAATAAACTAACTATTTACGTCAGTTTTAAATGAATTCATTAAATGAAAGTGAAACTACAAAAACTTTCAAAAGTAGAGTTAATGGTGCTCGGATTTTAAATCCAATAACCGCAGAGCGATCAACATTTACATAATATTAACTATAAATGGTGCTAAAAGAAATTTTAATTTTAAATATATTTTATTTAAATTTTAACGTAAGTATTATTTGATTTAATTCTTCTTGTTTCAATTAATTTTCCATTCTTCTCGCGAATAGTCAGACAGGCAGAGACAGATAAATTTCCGAGATGTTGAAATATAAGAAAGAAACTACTACTGCGAATGTCTGTAGATGGAAATATCGAACCGAGTTGGGTTTTTTTTATTGAAATAACAAAATAACTAATAATATTTTAGATAGTAAATATAGTGCATTAGTCGCATTCATTTTATAGAATTTCATAGCTATATTGACCTAGACAAATACCTAAGCTACAAAGTAAACTTTACAGTTACACCTGCATTGTGATCGATTGACTCAACATAATTTGCATTATATGTAGGTATCAATAAATACGCTGTGGCCATATTGATATTGGTGAATGGATATATTTAAAATCATATACCATAAAACAAGTAGATGGCTTGCGGCGTTGAATTCCGCCACTCAACACGCAATGCTTCTAGAATTCGGCGGAAAATGCGGAATAGAGTTTAACACTAGGCTCCCTCTGTCTACCCTGCTGTATGTGACATATTGTGTGACGCTAAAAAAAATAGGTAGCCGCTTAAAGCAAGGTAGGCACAGAGAATTGAACCCACAATTGCTTCTAATCGTATACTCGTAAGATAATATTAAGATTATATTTGTATTTCCACTAAAACTGGTTGTCCTTTTATAGTCTCCAATTTTTATCTTTTCCTTTTGTTTCAAACAAGTTTTGAAGTTGCCTTTTTAGGATTTGCAATGTTAAATATTTTTTAAATTGATTTTTAAATATATTTCCAAAGATTACGTGTCCTATAGGTACTGTCGTCTTCTACGAAGCAAAGTGAATCATATTAGATACAATGACTACAAATATGACATTTATGGGTACAGATCTGACATAAAAGAATATACCACACCCAGCACAATAAAGTATATCTGTACTTATAATATAGTACTAACATATTTAATAACATAATAGAACGAAAATAACGCAAGTATAAAATATTTCCTTTAAATAAGAAGTAGGTATACAAATATTTCACACGATTCTTTTAATATTTTGTATTAACATGACAGGAACATAAAAAAATATTTTAACCAACTATGCTACGGAACTATTAATTAAATAACTATTAATATGATTTCTGCAATACTTCGCTGTCAGTTATAATCAGTAAGTCAATAGCCGGAAAGCCTTATTAAGTCGGATATTAAAATGTTTCCTTTAATCTATCTAACCACCGGTATGGATTTCATTTTTCTCATAAGACACTATGATCAATTTGTTTGACAGAAATTTATAAACTGCTAATAAACCTAGTACTTATGTTTTTTAATGCATAAGCCAAATTCACATTTGTTTCTATTTCTTAATAGTCATTCTTTCGCTCTTTTATTAGGCATTCTTTTTTTTTAGGAGTGCGGCCCAAAATACAATTCCCTTAAAAAACGAACGCACTTTAGCTCTGACATAATTATCTTGGATATAGAATCTAATAAAACAACATAAATATTATAATAGGTACACGTATTATGTATACCTATCACATATGTACCTGCTGTCTATAAGAGTCGTACTTTCAAAACTAGTATACGACAGTAACCTGTACTTATAATTTTCTTCGAAATCCTTCTACGTTCAAGGCTAACTACAACATTACTCTACATATTTGTTCAGTGTGTTGAGACACCTGCTCTCTATGCAGTGTCAAAAATAATAATAGTATGGAAACTAAGATCTTTAAATAAAGTAATAAGTATACATCGTTTATAAGTGGCAAAAGAAAAAGTTAATTTAATTAGTTAGTAATTAGGTAAATTAAGTTAAGTTTTGGACAAAAATTGCGGAAGATGCTTAAAGACAAGAAAATAAAAATCATAAATGTCTATTAATATTTTTTTTAACTAAACATAACAAAATATCTTTTCGTCCAGTATACCTCAGTGCCTGAAGTCAAAAATGTTTAATCAGTGTGTGTTGCCAGTGTTAACGTATGGCGCTGAGACGTGGTCTTTCACCGCAAGCCTTATCCACAGGCTCAAAGTCGCTCAGCGAGCGATGGAGAGAGCTATACTTGGTATTTCTCTACGCGACAGAATTCGAAATGATGAAATCCGTAGACGAACGCAGGTTACCGACATAGCTCTCAAAATCTGCAAGCTAAAGTGGCAATGGGCAGGCCATATTGTTAGGAGGACCGACAACCGATGGGGAAGAAAGGTCCTCAAATGGCGACCACGTCTCGGCAAAAGGAGTACAGGCCGCTCTCCAACCAGGTGGACCGACGACCTTAAGAAGACAGCGGGAAACCGCTGGATTCAAAGGGCGCAGGACCGGACGGAGTGGCGAGCATTGGGGGAGGCCTATGTCCAGCAGTGGACCTTAAAAGGCTGATGGATGGATGGAAACATAACAAACGTAAGATATATAATATATTCATAACCACACCGTTCTAAGCATAATGTGACTATGTCAGATGAGGTCACAGCGCTTGGGCGGTATACAAGAGGCGCAGCGCAGGTTCGAATCCCGTTACGTTAAAAAAAATACATAACTAAATTAATTTTATGGAGAAAACAACTTTTATTAGGATATATATAAAATAGACACTTCTTTTAATTATTCCAATCGAGGCATTTTGTGTCTTATTGGTGTAGTGATTAATGACAAGCTGTTATGTCGTGGATTCAATCCCAAACCAGTATTGATATCTGTGTCATTTATATAAGTTTTTTCTTTCTTTGAGGCATTGCTTTATCTTTATATAAATATATATTGAAATGAAGCTATATACTGCGCTGCGTAGTATTAAACGTTTTTGTCAGTGTGATTGTTCCAAATATATTTCTATATGTAGGATTTAGTTCATAGGTTTTTGACATACTTATATTTGATATTATACAAAGCTTAAAAAAGTAGTGACTTGACTCTTATAAATAATCAATCTTCAATACAAAAATAATGTTGAGTCATCAATAAAATAATAATCTTCGCCATGAATCATCTAGTCATTAAACAACAACAAAAGACCTATTAAGTACCTATACAATATGTAGGTTCATCTCTGATATCGCAATTTTTATAATATTAATATAGGTTCTTTAAATGTATATTATTAATTAATACTAACATATGTTTTTAACGTGAGTTACATTATATAGATTAAATTAAAAAAATACCGGGAGCAAAAAAAGCGCTTATCTTATCCAAGGCTTTGATATCGACGATATATTCAGCTTTTAAGTAATATTGCTTCATTTACTTTTTTATCTGTAATATATAAAAAGTTAAATACTCTGGTCTAAATTTCTTTAAACTAGATTGTCTCAGCCTATCCTGCGATATTCAAGATATGTGAACGACGAGACGCATTAAGCGGAAGCAAGAAAAAGAAACATACATTTCTATCTACTAACTTAGTCAATTAAGCAGTTCGAAAAACTCGGTAGGATATATACAGTAAAGTATTTTAAGTACCAACATGCTAACTTCGTTCGTTACTTAGAAAAAAAATCCCACATAGTTTTAGCGACCTCGTTCCGTACGCATTACCCTCCTTTTAGGTTTACTCAATCACGTCGAATTCTCAGGTCAAGTTAGACGGTAACAAAAGCTCGGTTCTCATATTTATTATGTAAGTTATTTATGTGTGTACAATTAATCTGTCTTAAACAAGTTTTTTAAGTGCCTATAAATGGAATTACTATTGTTGTTTTGGGTTTTTTTTATTAAACATGTGAGTTTTATATATTTTTTTTAATTCTAAGAAGCAATATTAATTTACTTATTATGTACTTTACTTATTACATATAATGATTTTAATTTTTAGAATAGAGGAAAACCTTTCCTTATTATTTTCCTGATAGACCAAACCGGTATAACCGAACTTAAATCTGCATAAAAGAGTTGTTGAGAAACAAGTAGTTCTTCGAAAACGCTACTGTGTTTTGTATACTTACTTAGAGTATTTTTATTATTTTTTCTTTTTAAATAAGTACTTTTTTAAAGTAAAGTAA
The DNA here is from genome assembly GCA_036379175.1 of Heliconius cydno galanthus. NCBI lineage: Eukaryota > Metazoa > Arthropoda > Insecta > Lepidoptera > Nymphalidae > Heliconius > Heliconius cydno. The sequence goes on from JAKRZM010000999.1 coordinate 2,185,708, forward strand.
AAACTCTTTTTAAATAAGGCATTTATGTAATATTATGTAATATTAGTAATATACCTACAAGTAAATACATGTATGTATAAGTGAAAAAATAAATATATGCATTTGAAAGGTTAATACTAATAAATTGATTTGTTTCATTGGCCTTGTGGCAGCGGTACAAGAATAATTGTTATTAGTCTTTCCGCAGCGTCCACCTACGAACATAATTATATTTATAAATAATTATATTTGATTTCGTTTTGTTAATTTGAATACGCAATATAATAATTACTTCGACAGTAATTAAAATTTACGATATTAAGTCATTTAGTAGATTTCATTGTAATTTAATAACGTTACAACTAGGTACATTATAGCGAGTGCACCATACATCCGTATGGTGTAGTCAAAAGGTTTATTTTTTTCAGCTTCATTCTGTATCCCGCTTGTTGCAGGGTAGGCAGAGGGAACCAAGACACTTTGGTTTGAGTGGTGGAACTCAACGCCACGCTTTGCCTTGTTACCAGAGCGAAGAAATGAAAATATTTCCAAGAGTCACAGGTTCGTCGTTCAGTCCCGCTATATTAAATTTTTTATACATTTTCTAAAAAAAATCTATTTTCACCATAAAAACCTACTTTAATCGTAACATTTACAATAATTGCAATTTACAGTAGTTACAACAGTTTACACCTAGATGACATAACATTCGTTTTGTATTGGGTTACGGGACTGCAGCATCCTAGTCACGATCACGTTCATCTGGCACGCGAGATCTCACTCGTAATAGCCTCGCGATAGAAGCCAAGCAGTGGCGGACTAACCCCGTCGGAGGCCCGGGGCGGTGTCGTTGAATGAGGCCCCTCGACACTCCCCCCCCGTGTAAAAAATAATTTTATATGTCACATTTTTTTTCATGTACAAATTAGTGTGTATGCTTACTTAGTTAGACTTGCATACACATAGAAAATTAAAATACTAAATATCAAAAGTACATGTAGTAGAATTTAGCAAAAAAAATCCTCGTGTCCTCGAGATAAAAAGACCAATTGGGATAACAAAAGAAGCTACCATCCGTGTAAATAACTTATGGAAGAAAAGAGAAATTTGTATCAAAACCGAAATAAGAATGTTACGAGCACTGATATTCTCTATTACTACCATTCGATAGATAGGTACAGGTGGAGGCAGATCATCTGCTCTAGATGTAAAACCTAATCACTCTCAAATTCATTGTAAATTTCTACAAGATTATCTAGGACTACAGCCAGAGCGTCATCTGAAGCTTCCATCATAAGCTTAGTTCCAATATAGATAATAATTTATCATTATGAGCAAGTTCACACGCTATAGTAATATTAGTTCCGCGTATAAAATAAAATAGACTGAGATCCCAGGACCCTAGTAGACCTACGTCATTTTAGTAAAGCTGAAGTTTCGAAGATTACTAGTCTAATAAGTACACTCTTGTATGCGTACTTACTAAATTGAAAGTGAGGCCCTTTCAATATTTATTTTTCAGTATTTAAATATATTTTTGAGAAAAATGTAAAAAAAATATATTATAACCCTGGTATAACCCTTTACGTAGGCTTTACTCTGGCCAGACATCCTAAAGATTATTTAATATTGGGACAAAATACGTATACTTCTTCTACTTCTTCTTGGCATTAATCCCGTGCTGAGGGTTCTTTTGGAAGAACGTATTCGCGACGGCCAGATCAGACGTAATATAGGTTCTCAGAATATTTTCTCCCTCTGTATTATGAAGTCAGTATCTAAAACCCCCGTGAACATGTTCATACGGCTCAGCACTGACTGACTGTTCAAATCTTTCCCAACAACAAACAACCATTTCGGTAGACGGTATAGCAAGTAGAACCTCTTCATTCTGCTTTCAGAATGACTCTTTTTTGGACACGCTACAGCCGGCCTGCGGCGCATAGGCACTAATTTAGTTTGTAGTTACGCCTTCAATCAGCACCCTTATACGCATCAAGCTATTGCAGCGACCATCAGCTTCAAGAAGCCAGTTCTGAAGCTCTTCAGAAAGAACTACTTCCACACAGTTTTTACCTGAGGGTGACCCGGTGTATATAAGGCGGTAACCCTGTCCGTTATTGCGAGGCTTATTGCCCTTCCGGCAAGCTTCCTAGAGGAAAGCACACTGGACCCGAAGTCTTATAAGTACTTCTGCGAGTTCTTTGCGTCGTCCGGTTAGAGAGCCAATATTCCACGTTACAAAGCGGAGTTTCTGTCTGGGTACTAGCGTTTTAAGCAGTGTTCGTACTTGACACGTTCTTGCGCTCCATATTAGCTCCATATTATTTATGGACTATTTTAAGACCCCTTATAAGCACCTAAACCGATCTGATAGCTCAATCATCCTCCCAGATAGAGATGTACCTTTATTTTGCGCTACTTCTGGAAGGGCCCCACTTTCAGGTTAGTGAGTACGCAAACTTTTATAAAATGACGTCGGTCTGGAGGCCCTAGGAACTTGAAGTAAAAAACTACGAAACTGGAACCACATGCAACCTAAATGGACATTATAAAGATAAAAGTAATTTTAATTTATATAATGTAAACTACCGGTACAGGCTGCACTAATCTCTGTACTTATTTGTTTATTGGAGGCCCCCTCCAACCTCAAACTTCCTGTTAAGTAGATACTATGCGTTTTTTCAAAGGCTTATTTAGGATTTGATCAAGGGAATTTGCACCATTTGGAGGCCCCCCTGGACCCGAGGCCCGGGGCGGACCGCCTCCGCCGCCCCCCCCTTAGTCCGCCACTGAAGCCAAGACAATCATCACAGCTTATTACTTAAAGCAAATAGCGTAATCATACAATGAAAATAACTCCTGTCATAATATAATAGATCTAAGCAACTGTAATTTTTTATTATTATTAACTGTTTGAGGCCAGTCGTGGTGCAGGGGCAGACAGTGTAACTGTAAACGCAACAGGTTGTAGGTTCGATTCTTACTCGAGGAAATGGAGTATTTAATATTTTCGTTTCTTTGTTATGGTGTCGAGCCAAAGCGTGGTGTTGAGTTTGATCACTTAACACGTAATGCTTCCAGAATTTTTCTAACAATGGGGAACGGAGTGTCTTAACTAGGCTCCCGCTGCTTACCCTACAGAATGTGCGGGATACAGCGCTAAAAACATTATTTATTATACTTTATTACAAAAGATACTGTAAAATTAATTACGTTAAAAAAAATGATCGCTTTTCCTTAGTAAATCTAAGATAAAACTGGTACAAGTAACGTTACGTATAGAATTTTTATCTTCCTTCCTGTATAAAGTTTATTCCGGATAGAACGTTGGTATTTTCCGATAACAGGTTAAACAAGATGTTATAGTTTTTTTTTAATCTCAGTCTAGACTTCGCTTACACAGCTCCCATAGTAATATACTAACTTAGATAACAATACATTTTTGTATAATGAAAAATCACTCTCTTCGAAGTAAAAATATTCATGTTATAATTTTTTTACACTATCCTGCATATAGCAGGGTAAACAAGGAGAACCTAGTGTTAAAACACTCACCCACTATATGCCCATTTTTTGGGAAATTACGTGTATCGTTTGGTAACGATCTGGTGAGCGAGGAAAGGAAAAAACAATTAATTCCCCGGAATGGGTATCAAACCCACAACTATGTTTACAATCAGACGCTGTTCCAAATGCGCCATGCGTGTTATCAATTTTAAAATTATATAAGAAAGCATGATTTATTCATTTAAGTTTTAAAAGTAGGAAAATAAATACAACTGGTTTGTATAGTGTATGATTTACGTCAACATAAGAGCTGAATAATTTTATATTCGATTGAATTCTGTTGCGTGAAAGTATATTGTTATAAATAATTAATTTGATCATAAAACTAAATATTTTATTATAAATGCAGTACATTATGATGGTTTGACAAATCCTACTCGAGAAAGTGTTTCATTTTTAAATATTATCATGTTTCGTGGGAAGAAAGGAGAGATCTCTGTTCTGCGCAAGAAATAAAACTCGTGAGACTTTATAATACCTGTTTATATGTGAAGTTCTTATGATTTGGTAAGCTAAATGGTAAATGAAGATAAATAAAATTTCCTACTTTCCGCCGAATTTTGGAGACATTGCGCGTTAAGTGGCGACACTCAACGCCGCGCTTTGCCTCGTTACCAGGACGATGAAAATATTAAATATTTAATTTCCTCGAGTGGAAACCAAACCCACAACTAGGCCCGTTTACGGCCTCACTTGGCTTGCTTCCGAAGAGCATTATTTAAATAAATAAAAAATATATAAAAAGGCTAAATATTTCCAAACTAAACATAAAGATAATTTAAAATGTTTTGGCACGATGTTCTCATGTTTGAAATTTGTATATTTATTCTCACATTCGAAGGTGCATTTCGCAAGGGCGTAATTTTTATTCGTATTTACCAAATTACCTCACAAAGAAACACAGACGTTCACCACACACCTGGTTATTGCACTTTAACACAAAACAAATTATAAACTGGCTAAGAATCCTTCGCACTTATTGAAAATAAAAGTTTTCACATTCGAAATTAATCATAAAATAAAATGCGCGCGCTCGTAATGGACGTCAGCTGTATACTAACTCGCGATTGGTGGTTGCGATTACAAGCGCGGGAATGCACATGTCAATGTTTCCGAACAAGTTTATGTTTTGCGGCCAGTCTCTATGTAAATATTTGTGTCATAACAATAAAAAAAATACTTTTGGTATCTTTATTTTTTATTGTACAAATAAATAATAAAATAGTTCATAAAAATAATTAACTATGTCGCCAGTCTGGACATCTGACGGAATACTATTGTTACTAATTGGAATATAACTTAGAAATGATGATTTATTAAACATAATATACGTAATAATACTTCGTCAAACAAAATAACTTAATTTATTTTTATTTATTTATTTATATTAATATTTTTTAATTTTATTTATTTATATTTAATTTAAACTTAATTAATTATATTATATTTAATTAAAACTTAAACTTGAAATTATGAAGCAAAAACTTAAACTTGAAATTATGAAGCAATTTTTAAATTTTAATTTTATAAGTACCACCAGTATACATACCTAAATAACTTGAAATAAGCACAAATATTTTGTGTCAAATTTTTCAGAATTGTAAAATAATAATAAGATCAATAGGTTAAGAGCATCGATTTCACAAAAAAAAACAAATCCACAGGCTGCTTAATCAAATCTAGGCTTTTGATTACCATTGATAGTGCTACACGAATTTACTAAACAAAAAAATACTTTAAAACCCGACAGATTGGTACTCATTTATTTGCCTATAATAATAATTATATGTAATACAGTAACATTTTGAATGGAGGCTCAAACAAAAGACACGCACGCAGGTCATGACTCACCAGCTTGAATATTAAACAGGTGTACATACAACTTATGTCTCTGAAACAGAGAAGTAGTTAAATGAGGGCAATACTTTTTTTCAATTTATATTTTACCTCCTTAACCTGTTTGTTAACATACATATATCAGTAACTCGTATGATGTAATAATAGTGTAAGTAGAAAATTGATTAATAAGTATTAACGAATATATTTATACAGATTTGTATTTGTTCTCTATTTTTGGTCAAATACTATTAAAATTGGGCCGAAATAAAGCCGTAGTGGTGAAAAGGTTCAAGCGTGGACTGTAACGCGACCTTTGTGGGTTCGATTCTCACTCGAGGGAATGAATTATTTTTTTTTATATTTTCAATGCTTAGTTCTGGTACCAAGGCAAAAGTGCGGCGTTAAGTTCCATCATTCAATACTTGAAAATTCGGCGGAAAGTAGTGAACTGATTGTGATAACACTGGGGTCCCTTTGCCTACCCAGTTATATGCGAGATATAGAATAAAGCTTTAAAAAACCTATAAAAATTACAATATTATACACTAGATAACTGACATAGGTTTTATATATTTGTCATTGGTCTTGGTTTTATATAGTAACTCACCTATAATAATAAAATGGTTATATTTTTGATTAAACTCAACTAACAGTAAATGACATGTTTCGTTGTGGCAAAGTTCAATGCTTTTAGACTTTGACGCCAATTTGTGGTTTACCTCCAGCTTACTGGACAGCTTACGGTTTCATATTTAACAATGACTACAAAAGTATATTGAAAAATAATGCCTTCATGTTTTTTTATAAAATATCTATAATTTTTCACTTTTTAATTTTTCCTTAACTTGTATTTTAAGTTCTCACGTCTTGCAAAATTTTATAAATGTTAGGTGCCTATAGGTTTTGATAACAAGGCAAATTTCAAAATGTAGGAAAAACATATTGCAAATGTGTATGCTCGAGTATCTTGTGTTTAGAAGACCTGAATATTTCATATTAAATTCAGCTTGATTGCGTGGAGGAATTCAAACCTAAAATCAAATCAATTATAAATAAATGGCCTAAAAAATGATCATATAACAGTTCCGTTTTTATCTTTTCCCTTACAGAATCCTAAAAATATGTAATAATATCAATATTGAGAAATTAATCATGCTTATGATTGGTCGGGAAGTGGCGAATGGACGGTAACAAGGTACCATAAAAATAGCAATAGAAAAAAACTCTTAAAAATGGCACATTCTAAACGCAATTCATACATGTAAAAGCAACACACTGAGATTTTAGATAAAATATTTTACCAATATCATTTTTTTCCAAATTTATCGCGTTGATGTCGTTTATAGGGAAATTTTTTTTGAGTTACATATTATAGTATACCGCTATGTAAGTTTCTTTCCCTATAATGCAGTTGGCCTGGTACGCGCACGCTGAATACGTGAAATAATATTGTTTATTTTAAATATATATATAAGTATATTGTATATAAACTTCATAATATAGGTAAAGATGAAATGATAGCACATTTCATATATGAAAACATTATTTTACCTTGTTACATTAGTACCGCAATACGTGTTTCATTAAATTATTGTTACGTAATAAAACAAACAATAAATCAGTATCTCTTCATTCCCATATTTAGCAGCAAGGTTAGACGATACCTTCATAGCATAGGCAGCCATGGATGACTCATTATATTAGACAATTACATTGCATCTTCTATTCTGTTTCCTTGTATTATACACAAAGACACGTCGCATCTTTATTAAGCTATGACATAAGGTTTAAGATGAATCCAAAAAATGTCGTTACTGTTAGATAAAGTAGGTAGGCAGTTGCATTGAAAGCACGCCCTAGTAGTGCCTTAAGGTTAAAATGGCAGTGTTCTTAGAAAACATCAATTATGATTTGTCTCTTTATTTTAATCTATTATCGTGTGACCCGCTTTAAGGCTTACAATAGGTCTGTCTCAAGGACCTCTTCACATATGTGATTGTAAATGATATAATGCCGTATTTCTTGTTGCTTAAGAATAACAACGGGAACGTAGGGTAATTGGGGAGTATTTTGTTATAAAGATTTTTATGGATTCATTTTCTACTCATGAGATTGTTTCTAACTAAATTATTTGTATTCTACAGGGAGGTATGACCAGTGACGTAGTGAGGGGGGCAAGGGGGGGTCAAATAGTCCGCAAAATTATTTAAACATACATATGAAATTATATTATGTTCGCCTGGTGGGTTCCTGTTCGCTGTAAAAGTATTTTGCCCCAGGCGAGAGTTAAGCTCGCTACGCCACTGGGTAAGACTTTATCAGTGGTCCCCAGTAGTGGTCTCTACTCTCTAGTATATGTGTATTATCTATGGTGGTCCCACAGGTATAGTATGTCAGAAAGTACTCTGTGGTACAACGTCTGTTACGCTATGCTTGCAGAATCTCGGCAAGTAGGTATCACAGGCTCCAATCGTTCACAAGCTTGCGAGCGCGTCAGTTTGTTCTTGACGAGCATTCATGGCAGACATGGCAAAGAATCCATCAAGGTTTTTTTCTAGTCTATAGTAAAAAAAGCATTTTTAAACCTGAAATGACTCTGTTTTTATTCTGAATTAACAAAATAATACACTAAAGATAATATTTCAAATACTTAAACCCATTTATCATCTGTATAAATATTAGTTTTTTATTACATGCTTATTTTAAAATAATTTATGTTAAAAAGGTGCTAGTGCAATTCTGTTCTATTTATTTACTAGTAATTTAATTTTGCGCTTGGCGAGTAAAAGTTTAAGGTATAGTTGTGAAACCAAGTTACTTAAGTCGAAATCCGAGTTTTAATAGACAACTAAAATTTCATTTAATTAAATGGCGCAAAATATTCACTAAGTAAAAATACACCAAAAATTAGACAAATACAAGGATACAAACGGTTATAAACTGTCCAATAGCGTTTTACATTTTACCTCACGCTACGCTAACGCGCGTAAAGACCAAATTATGTTTCTGTGTAAGTTTTACTTTTCTATGGCTATCACGTACGTCATGTACGTAATGTCAGTGTCATTTATCAACTAAAATTGCGGCAAAACGTTATATTCTCATAATATTTCTCATCTTTATGTAAACAAGAATTTGATTAGAAGGAGAGTTTCTAATCCAGTACTACAAAATGTATTTTTCCAATTGACTTATAAAACTTTAACATAATAAATGTCTTCTATAAGGTGTTGTGTATAAAAATAAAACAATTTAGAAATTACATTGATAATAGAATTACGAGGTAATGTTATTCATTTTAATCTAAATAAAAAAACTGAGTTAATTGATTTATGTAATTATTTATAATTTCTTTTATGCTATGTTACATGTTTTTGTTTCGGAAAAGTCAGACCTTATTCTAATAAGTTATTTTTTTTGTAATTTTACACATTATTAATATATATCTTACTAATATTATAAATGTGAAAACTTGTGCGGATGGTTCCACTTTTTCGCAAAAAATACAGAACGAACTTAGATGAAACTTTAAAATAATATAGCTTACACATTGGAATAACATATTGGCTAAATATTAAGTAAAGATTTTGTATAATTTGCCTATACTTTAACTGGCTACACATATACTGATACTGATAGGTATAAGTTTAAGCGGGTGATGCCGTGCGTGGGTTGCTAATTGTAGATAAAATACAGCCGTGCCAAACTTTGCCAAATTAATAAAACATTCTTTAGTCATTTACAATTACTGTGTTCAGATGATTCATAATATTTTATTAAGAACACTTTTTTGAAAATCAACCAATACAGAATATTAAACAGAAATTGTGAGAACTTTTTATAACTTTCTTATATTTGTAAAATAGCATTTTTTATACCAATATAAAAATGTATAGTGTATAGAACATTTCTTAATTTTCCAAAATTTCAATATAAAGTTATATCAATATGAAGTATTTTGTTGAATTATACTGTTACAAAGAAACAATTTTATTGAATTGACCAATACTTTAGTTTTCAATGTATGGATATAATTTTTGCAATGATAATTTTATTAGATCAGAAAAGTAATACACATTAGATCATAAAAACATGAATGTGTGAAACTGCGAGCAGGTCGCAAGTATTTAGTATTTTCCTTTCCTCACTCTGTTACTTAATGAAGCAATGTATGGAGTTATGGCAATGCCTTTAAAAATGGTGGAAGACAGGGGATAGAGTGTCTTAATGATATCCTGATTGTTATTATTACAGGTTCTGTCTATCTACTCTGATAGCTGCAGGATCCAGCATGAGGCTATAAAAATAATTTTCTTTTCCTCATTGTGGTAAATTGAATCAAACAATGACTTTTTTAAAGTTTTAATGCTGTATCCTGCATATGATAGGGTAGGCAGAAGGAACTTGTGTTAATATATTTCATTCCTCTCTATTTGCTGAATTTTAGTCAAGACGGGGTTTCTTGTTGTTGGGAATCGAACCAAGATTGTTGCATTTAAAATCACATGCTTTGCCACTGCACCATAAAAGCTTCAATTATTTTCTTATCATTAGGTAACATTATTATTATCATGTATTTTCAGCTATCAAGATTATAATAATATACTTTTAATGATAACAAATAACACACAAAATGCATAATGATAACATTTGCACAAATGGGAATACAAGTTCCTCAAATAGGTAAGAGATCATTTTTATTAAGATTATTTCTGTGTCACTATTTTTTAAATCTTTTATGTGATATATTGTAATGTAAAAAGAAATCAGAATATCTTTTTCTAGTTAATAAATTTATATCTTGAATAACAAGAGATCTTATTCAATACCCACTGAGTGGAATGAATAAAGATGAAATGAAAATATTATTTATTAGCTAAGGAAAGATGAAGCAATTCAGTCTTTAATTTAGGGGAAAAATAGAGGAAAAAGAACAGACTGCCTTGACACTAGGTTCTTTTTGCTTACACTTTTATATGCATGATAGAAACTGAAATCTGTTATTATTGTAATAATAAAATGGGTTCTGATGAGGAAACTTAAGCTATTTAAATTCCTCAAAGTAAACTAAACTTTAGTAACAGAGTATTAAGTTTTTTAAGTTGAAGTTTTGAAAGGTTTACCTTTTTTTACTTTTATTTTAAAAACAATGTTAGTTGTAAATGATAAAATAGATAGAAAATTAACTAATAACTTTAGGCAAAAGATTATATATAACATAACAAAAATATTTGTATTTTGATAACAAAGATAAATTTTAATAGCAGTAATGTTGAGTTATCCTTTTATTGATTAATTATTTGTTTCAATGTTTAATAACATTTTTTTCCAGTTCAAATACTGATGCACCCAAAAAGAAAATATTTGTTTTTAAAACCAGATCGTCAACCAGTCAATCTAGTGGTAAGAATTTATTATACAGGGGTGGAATTGTCAGCGCCACTTTAAATGAAACCACAGTTTTAACTACTCTATAAAAGCCTAATATAATTCGGAAAAAAAATAATTCTCAAAAATGAAAAAGTTCTTTTTTCAAACAAAATAAATAATAAAATTATCGTTTTAAAATAAAACGCCATTTGTAAAGTATAACATAGGCACGCACACACTTACCTGTCAAAGCGGCAACGTCGCACACGTATGTGTGCGTCACACGAAATACAGGTATGGATAAAAATCGTGAAATGAAAAAGAAATCCTACGTCCAAACCGTTGAGGTACCTTGATTATTTTTCTTAATTCTGGGTTTGAAATATTTTACCCTATATGCAGTTTCAGTAAAAGAAGCGCTGCCTCTTCCACCCTGTATAATTAAATTATATTTTTTCTTTTTATCCAGTATAGCTGATACACAGGCCTAAGCCTGTGTTTTGAACTAATTCAAAATAGCGATAAATTGGACATTTAACGTTTGTTTTATTTCAATCTGTTTATAAATAAAAAAACTTATATCACTTTCTAGCAGACAAAGTCGCGACTAGGTCGCTAAATGTTTTATATCTGTAACTAAAACCTATATAGTATTCTTGGTATATCCTTATCCTGCAAAGTGTCCGACACGTTGCTTTCAAAAAATTTATAATACAAAATATATGCGTTTAATCTTGTTAAAGAGTTTCACTTAAAGAAACCATAATAATATCTTCCTCTTTATATAATACAATAGATAGTCATCATTGCGCAGTGCAACAAAGGTTGTATGATTTGATTTTGGGGAACAAATTGCTTTCTCTGGTGACTAAACAAAGCAATGCGCTCATTTCCTCATCGAAAATTGGGCGGGAAGCGGAAAATGGAGTGTTTTAACCCTCTCTCTACTCTGCTAGGTAGAGCGTGATTTTTTTAACTTCACGCTGTATCCCGCACATAGCTGAGTAGGCATATCGAGCCTGGGAACCTAGTGATAAGACACTCTATTTTCCGCTTCTCTTCAAATTTTCAAAGTTTTTTAACCATTAAGACACTTCTATAGAGTTCACTTACACTTCTTGAGTTTTATAAGATACAAAATATTTATAAAATATATACATATATCATTATTCCAGTGTCGCCCCCAGTACATGGATTGTGTAACACAACTAATAAAGTAAGTTTACATTGATATTATAAATGATATTTCACTTTGTCAGAATAAAAGTAAGAAACATTTTTGTATTTGTTTTTGTTTATAAAACCATACATAGTGTTCTGAAAACGAGTAGTGGTCATATATTCAAGTAATTTATTAATTTAATTATTTTAGATGACAAATGATAATTCAATAGAAAACGGAAACTCCTCAAGACAAGAAATGATCACAGAAACTAAAAATTCCTTTCCTAAAGAAAATTTAAGTCCCCTAATTTGTAACAAGGAAAAGGTTCCAAATTTTAATCTTTTAATGAGCGAAATATCCATAATTTTTAATAATCGTTTGATAAAAGGAGATGTAAGTGTATTTCGTTTTGCTTATTTTTTTTAATTTCAAGCGCTCTGACCTCTTAGCCATTTTTATCAATCTACGTCGTAATTCTTAAGCGCTTGGCAAAAGAGATAGCTATTTACTAAAATTTTTTAAACACAAACCTAAGATGGTTTTTTTATCATACTTTAATAAACAGTTATAACCAAAAATTTAAAAATATTTTCAGGAACAGGGCACAATGTCAAAAGATGAAATTAACGAATGCCAAATAATGTATATTAACTTATTAGAGAAAATGACTAACATACTATTTAAATTACCAAAAAATGTAGCTCAAAATCTTTCAGGATATGATGATACATTTAATAGCAAAAATGAATATCTTCTAAAAAGAATAAAAACAAAAATAAATCTTGAACAAAAATTGAAGGAAACAAACAGCTCACTATCGATTTACTCTGAACCTTGCACTAAGAGCTCTTCCTTAGATTCAAATTCCCCTACCGATAATAAAGATAGTATGAGTGACAGTAGAAATAGTCCAAAACGTAATTTTGTTTTTAAAACACGAAAAAGCATAAACAACAATGATTCTTTTGAACAGCCATCCACATCTAGTATTATAGACAGAGTTAAAATCGCATCAAACCGGTTACAGCCGATACAGTCAGATGTTCCCAAAGCTTCTATACCTGCCAGTTCAGTCCCCTTTCAACCCCCTGTTAGTTCTTTTTCACCCCCTAAAAATAATGAATTAGAAATCGAAAGTGAGGAAAGTGCAATAGTATTGTCGGATGGAGATTTGGGAGACTGGCCAGAATACAGGCCAGAAGATTACGAAGATGATGATATTCTCCATACGATAGAAGAACTGGAGAAGAGTACGGAAGATGTCAGTGCCATGATGGATACAAGTGAAATTGAAAATGTTAACGATGAGATTAAAGGTATATTTATTTATTGTTGTCTTGATAAATTAGTTTATATTGATACTCGCTTTTACCTCTAAATTTTTAAATTATAGTATTAAAACATTATGTTCCATATGTAACGTTTTAATTTTAGAGGGTGTGGTGAGTGGCGGAAATATTTTTAGAATGTCGCGTTTTGGTTACCAGAGTAAGGAAATCAAAATATTTTAAATGCAATTATTCCCATTAGTTTGAATCGAACCTACATTCATCCAGTTTACAGTCAGCCAGGCACAGCCACTACGGCATGACGGCCTCACGGTGGTTTTCTTATATGAATCTAAAAAAACATTGAAACAGACATACAAAAGTAAAATGCATAATATTTTTAGACAAATTCAGCAGAGAAGATTATCCACACTCTGTCGTCCTCCGAGAGACACTGCGAGAGACGTTCGGTTTACGCGAGTTCAGGCCTAACCAACTGCGAGTGATCAACGCCACGCTGTTAGGACACGATTGCTTTGTTATTATGCCTACTGGAGGTGGTAAGAAACCTCTGTTTGTTTTTAAATCTTTGTTTCTTTTTTATTATGCACGGTTTAGTTAGGTTGGCTTAACTTTTGAGACCTTAATGCCGTATTGAGTTATGTGAAATGTCTTAAGACCAGATTCACCAGAGATAAATTATATTTCACAATGCATATTAAAGTCGCATTTAATCTAAGAGTATCCTACATTTATTGATCAATTTCAGTGTGCACAGATTCAATTAAAATTTACATCAGTTCACATAACATGTTTAAGTTTTGTTTCACCTTTGTTAGGCAAGGGAGAAGCGGAACTTTGTCTTGTTACCGGAGAAAGGAAATTAAAATAATTTATTCCGGGAATCTACTTCTTTCTTAACTTTAAATATATTTTAGGTAAATCACTCTGCTACCAGCTCCCAGCAGTGTTGACCCCAGGTGTCACTATTGTAGTGTCTCCACTCATTTCTCTTATACTGGATCAAGTTAACAAACTTAAATCTTTAGATGTAAGTGATATACTAAAATTTATATAAGGAATATAAAATATATAATTGTATTAGTTTTCTTTTTTTTTTGCCAAATACATTTAAAGAGGATTTAATAATAAGATATTAGATTTTTGCTATTTTGTAATAATAATTACACATTTTAAATGAAACTATTAAAGTGGATTAATCCTGTATTATATATTTACGTTTTTTGAACGTAGTTTCAAACACTTTACAGTAGTCTGTCTAACTTAAAGCCTGCGCGCCTACAGCCAATACCCCACGACGGTTTCTTTTATTTTTTAACTAAAAAAATTTAATATATTCCATGTAAATTCCAGATATCAGCAGCTCACATGTCAGGCGATGTATCGAACGCCCTGATCGACGATGTTTATCTACGATTATCCTTGGCCGAACCGGGAATCAAACTGTTATACGTCACTCCAGAAAAACTAAGCAGCTCTACTAGGCTTAGGGACACATTGAGCACACTTCATAATCGAAATAAGCTTGCTAGGTATTTTTTTTTTGATTAATTTGAATATAAAAATAGTTTTGTCGTATTTAAAAGAAAAATGTATCGGCTAGTAAAAATCTTATAAAAATCGGTTCAGAAAACAAAACAAACAATTTCGCCACTCAATACGCAATGTCGAAAATAAAGTTGTGTGTCAGAAATGGATATTTTAACACCAGTCTACCTACCCTACTATATGCTTAATAAGTATAATGTACTTTAACAGGTTCGTAATAGACGAGGCGCACTGTGTGTCGCAGTGGGGACACGACTTCCGGCCGGACTACAAACGGCTGAGCGAGTTGCGCGGCCGCTACCCGCGCGTCGCGCTCATGGCCCTCACCGCCACCGCCACGCAGCGCGTGCGAAGGGACATCGTGGCGCAGCTCGGGGTGACTACACATGCATACACACGTACACACACACTTATATACGCATACACACGCCAGCAAACACAGGCACGTACGCAAACGCACGCACACGTATATCGCACTGAAGTTAGCTATAGATGGTTACGCACATTTGAATTAAGGCTTAATCTAGCTTTTGATTATTTTCTTCCCTAATTTACAATGCTCAAAAGTTAAAATAGCCTAACTTCAAAGCAGCCACCACAGTTAGACCGAAAAAAATGTATTTAACAGTAGGCAATTTGCGGTGGGTTCGATTGGCAATAATGTTTTTATTTATTCTTCTTTGCTTTCGCAACGAGGCAAAACGTGGCGTTGAGTTTTGCCATTCAACTCTCAATTGCTTGAGAATTTGGAAAGCCCCGCTTTAACAGACCAGAAGTATCTTAATGGGAGGGGAGTGTTCCCAGGTTGTCGCTACTTACCCTGGCGGAATACACCGTGAAGCAAAAAGAAAAATAAATAACAGTAACAACAGTAGTTATTATATATTGCCAGATGACCAACTGCGAGTGGTTCCTCTCCAGCTTCAACCGTCCCAACCTGTCATACCAGATGTTGGAGAAGACAAATACTATCAACAAAGATATTATTAACGTTATACGTACTAAGTTCGCTAAGTAAGTTTCTCTAACATATCTAATGTTTATATAAAAATCCCAAAACAAAATTTTAAAACTTTTGTCTGTGCTTGTTCGAGACAACATTTATTCAATATTATACGATTTTGACGATTTTGAACATATTTTTAAAAATATGCCAATTTTGTCTGAAAAGTAGGTTTTGACGCCTGTATGGAATCACTCCGAAAATCTTAATATATTTTTTAAAATGAATGATCTCTAATCAAAAATTCCTACAATAAATAATATTTTTAGTTGCATACATACAGACAGATGGTAGTTTTACTTATATGAGCTTAAAAATAAATCAAATTACATTAAATTTGATTTTTGAGGCCAGCCATGGCGCAGGGGCACAAAGTGTGACTCTGGCTGCCCTTGCTGTGTGTTGGAATTAGCGTAAAACTAAAAATATATATATTTTTATGCTGATGCCATTTTTATGTCATTTTGATTACCTTTTTGTATATGCTACTAGCACAGGTTGGTTCAGTTTTACAATGGTAGATGATCTATACATAAGCATTGTCTCAAATATTTGGCGGTGTCTAAGAAACGATATGTCTGTCTGCCCTACCTACTTTGCTTATTATACAAAAAAACATGAAGCTAAACAATATTTTTTCCGTCACTATCAGGCAATCGGGCATAGTGTACTGTTTTTCGCGCAACGACTGCGATACGATGTCAGAGGAGCTGCGGCGCGCGGGCGTGCAGGCCGGCTCCTACCACGCGGGGCTCGCCGACTCCAAACGCAAGAAGGTGCAGCTCGACTGGCTCGCCGACAAGTATACAGTTGTGAGTCACTCGCTCGCTCTATTTATTTTCTTACCTACTACATATTATTTATAAATATACTTTTTAATAATTTTTAGCTTTACATTATATATACTCCCTACCCTCTACTCTCTGTATGTGGGATATATCAGGTTTGACAGAGGGAATCTAGTGTACAGACACTTCGTTACCCAAGCACTGCCAATTTTTCCGAGATGTTTTGTATTGAGTAGAGGAACTGAACGCCACGCTTTTTCTTTTTACTTGAAGTAATTATTGAGTACTTTCTTTAATAGTAACATTTTTTTTTCTTTTCGTCCAAGATTTGTGCAACAATAGCATTCGGCATGGGCATAGACAAACCAGATGTGCGTTTTGTGATCCATCACAGCTTGCCCAAGTCTGTTGAAGGATATTACCAAGAGACGGGAAGAGCGGGACGAGACGGCGCCCGAGCCCACTGCCTCTTGTACTATAGATATGCCGATATAAAAAAACTCCAGAACATGATGGATAGTAAGTGTCGATAGTCATATTTTATATATTTTCTTTATATTATTACATGCAATATTAATAAAACGGCCACACGTTTTGCCGCGATGAAAGGAATTCTACAAAGAGATGAATTAATGATGACGCGTCTACCTATCTACCTATCTATCAATAGGTAACAGCGGAAAGCTGAATCTTAATATAGCTAATGGCGAAATCAATATAAAAAAATTAAGTGTCACAAAATTTGAAATGTGGTATAGTAGCAGAAGCAGGTCGAGTTACTGCCGAAATGATGAAATATAGTGGGCCAAGCATCTTGGTCGTATTGAGCATCTGGAAAAACTTCTTCACCATAAACCATAAGTTTTCTGTGATGAAATTTTTGATTTTGATGATATGCCGAATCAGTTTAGCTGGCAGAATCAGTAATGGAGATTTTTAGATGATTTGGGCATGTCGAGGAAATGTGTAATGCAAGAATTGCAAAAAAACATCGGAAGAATTAGAAAAAAGACACGTAAGAAGCATAAGAAATGTATGAAGAGATTGATAACAGTGGACTAGGCAGAAGAGTTATGCAGAGACCGTAAAATTTGGCGCTCGAATCCATATTACCCATTTTCACTTGAGATAATGAATTCTTTTCATTTCCTTGTTCTGATAAAAAGAAAAACCGCGGTTTTGAGTCCATCACTCAACATGCAATGGATTCTCAGAAATTGGGTGGTATGTGACGATGTAGTATTTGAGCACTAGGTTTGCTCTGACTACTCACTTGTAAGCGAAATACAGCTAAGTTTACCTTGCAGAGGAACCGTCGACCCGGCGCGGTACAGCAGCGCGCCAAGTGCACGAGGACAACTTGGCACACGTGTACGCACTGTGCGACAGCCGCGTGGAGTGTCGCCGCGTGGCCGTACTCGACTACCTCGGCGAGAGCTTCCAGCGCACGCGCTGCGGCGAACAGGGCGCGCCGTGCGACAACTGCACCACTTCCATTGAGTACGAGGTGAGTGACTTCACGAGCGCCAAGTGCACGAGAACAACTTGGCGCACATGTACTCTCTCTCCCTATATATATGGAGGTTAAAAGTCCATTTAAAAATGCTTAATTAATTTTATTATAAAATCTATAATAACACAAAAAAACCTCATATTTTTACTATTATATTTTATGCAAACATGTTTTATATTGTATAAATGATGTAAGATCGCGTGTGCAAGCTATCGTTATGTACCCATACAGTTGTTCTGTTTCTTCTATTTATATATTCTATAAAAAAAAAACAATTGATTTATCTATTTATCAAACCTCTAGACAGTGGACGTAACTGAACACAGCATATGCATAGCGCAAGTGTTGCACAGAACGAGCGCGCGATTCACGCTGGTGCACGTAGCAGCGGCGCTGCGCGGCTCGAGGCAGGAGCGTGTTAGAGCTCTCAACGATACGGCTTTATTTAAACGGTAAATATAACGAGAATATCTTTAAACTTTCTGAACTTTTGCACGTCACTTAAATAATCTGCACAGCTATCTGCAGCTAACTTCAGAGCGGACGGGCTTGACGGTTGTGATTTCGATTCTCGAGGTGAGGAATGAATTATTTTTATTTTCTCGTTCTAGTAAGAGGACGAAGCGTAACGTTGAGAAAAGCCACTAAATACGCTGTCTTCAAAATTAAGAAATAGAGTGTCTTAACACTAGGTTTCCTCTACTTGCCGTGCTATATGCAGGATACAGTTTGAAAACTAAAAAAAATAATAATTTTTCATATTACTTTCCAGCTTAGAAAATTGGAGCAGCAGCGATGTGACCAGACTACTGCGACTTCTGGTAACAGAGAAATATTTAAAAGAATTTCACACAAAAATGAAGGACTTTGTTAATACTTACGTCACATCTGGACCGAATTATAATGAGTAAGTTCTATAGTATTATCTAATTTTATTATTTAATTATATATTATAATATTATCTAATTATATATTCATAGGAATTAAATTAAAATGTCTGTCTGTGATTATAAACAACTGTGTTTTTTCAAGTGCATTTAGTAAAAAGAAACAAACTATTAAAATTTTTTGGCTGTTTCTCTATCTTTCTATTTGTCTAGGGTCTAATGACTCTTCGAAACAGCAATTGCAATCGAGATTGAAACGGCTAATTTCTAATATACTGCGCGAGTATCTACCGATAGATATGAAATAGCCAAACATTTCATAATCGCACAATCATTCTATCTTGCATATTGCATGTTAGGCAAAGAGGAGTAAGAGACAAGGGACTCCGGCAGAGCGTGGAACTGAATCCCACGTTCCGCCGACTTCTACAGAGATTGCGTGGTGAGTGGCGCAATTGAGGCCCACGCTAAAATGAATATCAAATGAAAGAAATTGATTTGTAAAATATCACACCATAACAACATATATAAAGCTTGTTTTTAATAACATTTCGTTAAATATTATTTTATTTAAATTATATTATTACATATTTATAATAATCAAACAATTAATTCTAGATTAATATCTGGAAAGAAGCCCGTAATGTTCCATATGACGAAGAAGAAGCGTAAAGACAACACTCCAACCGCAAGTGAAGGCACAACCAACATGTCGGACTTGCAACAGCAGATTAAATCTATTGAAAACCGTTGCTATGCTGATTTAATTGAGGCTTGCAGGTATATTTACTATTTTTACTTTTATACTTTCCCGTACTACGTATTTCCCGTATTTAGAATATGTCAACTAATCCTACTGATATTATAAATGTGAAAGTTTGTGAGGATGGATATTTGTTCTATTTTAACGCAAAAACTAATCGACGGATTTAGATGAAAATTTACGTGAATAATGATTATACATCCGTAATATATAGACTACAATTTATGTAAAGATTTTAAAGAATAATTATACAGAGTGTTTTTGTCGTCACCACTTTTAATGAAACCATAGTTTAAAGAAAGCACTTTTAACTACTCTATAAAAGCCTAATACAATTAAAACAAAAGAGATTTTGCCTTAATGAAAGTTTTTTCGAACAAAATAATTAATAAAATTGTCGTTGTAAAAATTTGTTAAGAATGACGCACACAGACAGTACCAATCAAAGCGAAAACATCGCACACGCCTCATTCACGAAATCGGGTCGTAGATATTGGCGGTAAAGTTGAATTGCGTAAAATAGAACGAGAACCCTTTTTCGTTCAGGTATGTTTGTTGAGAATGAAATTCGAAGTCAGATCGGCAATGTAGTATGTGTATGTAGTAGGTGATTACGTTATTGGTATCTCTATTCGTAACTACGTCACACGGAGTACAGTATAGAGAAAAATTGTAAAATGAAAAAAAAACTTACGTCTAAACTGTTGTCTAATCTTGATAATTTTTTTTAGGTATGAGTTTGAAATTATTTACCCTATATGCTGCTCCCGTAAAAGAAGCGCAGACGCCTCTATCCTGTATAACAATAAGCTTAAGTGGAAGGGTTCGCGTGTGGGACAATTGTGGTCAATAATTTCCACTTCACAGGGAGATGGGAACCGCAGCGGGAGTGAACCCCACGTCACTGTTCCCCACGCAGGCGCTGCGCGCGATGGCGGCGGCGCTGCCCGACTGCGAAGCGCAGATGCTGGCGCTACCGCACGTCACGCGTGCCAACTACGACAAGTACGCGCACCGCCTGCTCGTGCTCACGCAGGCCTACGCGCACGAGAAGCTGGGTATGTAAGGTGGTTGAGTGAGGTGCACTTGCTGGAGCTGCACTGCCACACGTCACGTGCACTGCCACACGTCACGTGCACTGCCTGCTCGCGCTCACACAGGCTTATGAGCACGAGAGGCTGGCTAGGTCCGTGCCTCAAAAGGAAAAAACGGAACCCTTATAGGATCACTTTGTTATCCATGTGTTACAAATCTATTAATCTAGAGATGACGAGAAGTATCAAGCTGAAATTAATATCCAATATTGTGTACGGTTCTTTAGAGCACAGGAAAAAAGGCTTCTAAATCCAAACATACAAATTTTTATACATAATTTTGGGGAAAATGGGGAACGGAGTGTCTTAACAATAAGTTTCCTACTCTGCTGTGTGTGGAATATAGCGTGAATGAGCGACTATGTTAGTGACATAGGTTTAAAAATCGTCTTTTCCCAGTTGCACAGGAATTTCAAGAAACTCTCTTTTATTGCTTCCTTACACTTTGTCTAAATTCACTTATATGCCAATTTCAGCTCGGACTGAGTAGTGTCTGTCAGTCATTCAATGACATTCAAGAACTCTAGATTTTTATAATCGGTCCCTTTTTAATTTTAATTTTATTTTTTTGTGTATATGTTTTGTTTATTTTATTGTGTAAAATAATTAAACACATGATTATGTAATTATATTATTCCATGTTGTTTTCACCTTAAAAGGTAATGCATTTAGCTATAAGAATTAAATTTTAAGAAACTGTTACTGTATGATTAATTTAATGTAATTCCCACTGGTGGATCTAAATAAATAAAAAAAAAGATATGGAGGATATCAACAATATAAATGATCATTATTCGATATACAACGAACAACTAACGACTACAACTAATCCGGTTAATTGATTTTGTTATACACTATACACTAATAATCATATAATGTGACCAACAGGTGTCTACATGTTACACGAAGATGAGATGGAAAAGCAAAGTGCCAACGAGACTCTTTTCGAAGAAGCAAGCACTAGTAGCTCCAGAGGAGGAGGGGCGAGGGCGGGACGTTCCTCCAAGTGGGCGAGGGGAGGGTGGAGGGGGAGGGCCAAATCAGGGACCAGCGGGGGCGTGCGTAAAAAGTAAGTACAGTCTCCCAGGTCTAAACTAAGCTTTGCGTAAGTGTTTATATACAATGTTGGTGTGACTTGAAAGTTAGTTAGACGTGAAAGTTATGATAATATAGTGTCCGGTGTAAAAGAATTGATATATTTTTTATGATTGATTTTTTTATTGATCTTGATTAATAAATTTTATTTTCAAAAGTTTTTATCACTCACACAAATGCAAAGCTTAGCTTAAGCTCGCAAAGTGTAAACACATTATACATTGAATTCAGAACATCTTTAAAACAGGGAACACGATAAAGGCAGGGTCATTACACACACCACATTATACACCAGGTCGATTAGTAAAGTTGATGAGATAGACGAAATGAGAGGACGGTGAAGGGGAAGGGGAAGGGGTGTAAATATGTAGATTGTGTGTTACATAGAGAGCATCTTTGAAGTAACCAACACGAGGAGGGGATTGATAAAAATTAAATATTACGTCTTATTATTTTATACTTATTCCTTACCTAGTCCTGTATTTCAACTCAAGTTTCATCAATCACAAAAGAATATTAGTGCCTAATACATTTTAATATTTTATTTCTAGCAGCAAACAAACGAGCGCGCCCAAGCGGAAGAAAATGGCGGCGAACACTCGCGCAAGTGTCGGCAGAGGTAAAGCCTTTTACTACTACACTATATCATTTATACATTTATAAGGGTCGGCAGAGAGAATCTCCATTTTCGCTTTCACTTAAAGTTTGAAATATTGCTTGTTGATTGGCGGAACTCAACGCTGCGGTTGTTCTTACCAAAGCGAGGAATAGAAAATAATTTTAAATCTTTTAGATTAGTTTTTTTCAAATTGGTTACATTATCTTTACGTAGTTGCCTCCCACCGATGTGTCTGTGGATCTATAATTGTTTATAATTTCATTCAAAACTTTAGTACTTGTGAAATATTTTTTGTGCAGCCTCTGACTATAGTTGGCTGGTAAAAAGGTAATAAATTCTTGTTATGAGAATAAAAATTATTTACTGTTTCATGATACAAGTACATTTTAACATGTTTTCATTGAGCTTTTCTTATGAAACTATCAGAAATAATTTTACATAAATACCAGTACTTTTTAAAAATACTTTTGTAAAAATGATCATTTCACATTATTCAATTTCTATGATATTAACAGAATTGTTTGTTATAGGAATGGCGCTGGGCGCGAGACCGATGTCTCTCTCTAACATTAATAAATTATTTTAATAAAAAAAAAATATATATGTATCATTTGCTACATTTTAAATATTATTGTTATGAAGCAAATATAGTGACATATTTTATTTTGTATTTGTAGACAACTCTTCTAAATGTATGTGAAGAAAATCGATTATAAAGTGATTTTGTCTATTCATTAATAATAATTTGTGAATTTTTTAGCAGCTTAGTAGTAATTTGTTTAATGCCAAATGTATAATTTTAAATATTTTTTATATCACTATACTATGGCATGTTATTAATTATTAAATAATATACCTTAGTATAGTGACAAATATTATTTTGTTATTTTTGTGCTAATTTTGAAGGCTGAATTGAAATAATAATCATCATTTTATAATAATTCATAATCCCGGGTTTATGGAGATTCTATTGTTTAGACCGTCGAGTACTGCATACATACTAAACAAATATTTTGGAACTTAGCATTTAAAGAGTGATAATAATTATAAAGTTTATATATTAAGGCCTGATATTCTTAATTTTTTAACCTTCAAATAGATAAAATTGCATACCTTTATTTTTATTATTAATATCAATTATTATTTTTTATGATCAAAGTATTAAATACATATAGTTCATTTTATTATTAAAGAATACAATCCTTAGTTATAAAAATACTTTGATAAATTTATTTATGTTAGTATTTTGACATTTTAAAGATTTTTTTAATTAGAGAATATTATTATGTATATAAATCGAATAAAATAATAAGCATTGCCATAATTTTTAAATATACTTGAGTTAGGTTATTGATAAGTTCCACCTGTTTATTATTTTTTTTATCGATTGAATCAGATAATTTCAACCAGCTTGTAATCACCAATTTCCTTTTTAAATAATAATTTATTAATTATTTCTCTTTTTGTATGTTTTAATTTGTAATTAGAAAATAACAGTGATAATCTTTTTTAATTTCTAAAAAAAAGTTAAGCAATGACAAATATTTTTAATATGTAAATTAATGTTACTCAAATAAATTTAGTTTTTTAAAATGTTGTTTTCTTATAGCAATTTCACGTATATTTTTAATTAAAAACTGCAGTATTATTATTAATTATAACTACTTTTTTAAATTCTTTCTACTCAAGATGACTTGGACGCCTTATTTCACATTTTAAAACATTACTAGCTCGCTAAAAATCATATTCAACAAAATAAGGTGCTATATTAAACTACTTGAGGCCAGTCGTGGCGCAGAGGCTTAAATTGTGACTAAATGCGACTGTTTGAAGTTAAATGGAGGCATTATGTGAGTGGCGATACTTAACACCACGCTTTGCCTCGACGCCAGAGCGTAGAGAGAAAAACATTAAATATATTATTTCCTCGAGTGGCCATCTAACCCATAACCTGTCGTGTTTTGAGTCATACCCTGGTGAACTTGCGCCACGACTGACCTTTATTTATAATTGTATGAATTAAACCTATAACCATCACCCTCCCTACCTCCCCCTGCCCTGGGGGTAGTGAGGGCACTACCCCTTCTAAAGTAGTCTGGTGGTTAAATGCGAATAAAAAATCAGTTAAGGACTCTGTCACCGAGACTTCTGTACCAATTTCTGGATTGTAGGTCATCTGGGAAAAGGAAGGACAACTTACTTAAATTAACAGACTTAAATATGCGGGAATTTAAATTTATAAATATGAATATCCAATATCAACATTGGTCGTATATTTAAATTTAAAACAATCAAAAATCCTCATAGAAATTACAATCATGTGGTAAAAAAATCATATTAAAGTAATAAACAAATATATTAGACGTCATTCTATAATGACAATTGTCAGTCAATTCTGTTTTTGAGTGGGACTAAACGGATGTTTTCTTGGTTCAAGCGGGAGAAGCCGCGGACGGGCTGCTAGTGTTTATATAAATAAAACTAGTGTTCTTATGTATTTTCTTTCAGTTTTTTTGAATACTTGGCTTGTGAATATAGTACTTTGGTCATTTACTTATTTTAATATAATGAAGGGTAAAATAAAAGAAATAAAATATCCAAATGCTACACATACGAACATATTTATTAGTGACATTGACTATAATAATATTATAATTTAGAAAAAATACATCAAGTTAACAGTTTGGTTCGTCATTTTTAAGGAGATAAGTACATACCCATAACAAGCTTCTTTAGTAAAAACAAAAATGCGACTTTAACAGTTTTCAAAGGCTATTGCTTTATACTAATACTTTGTTTTTATATTAATTATTTATATAAATCAATTTGGTAATAAAATTCTATAAAAACAATACAGCGAATATAAATAATTTTCATTCGTTACTGGTAATGATACATTTCACTTTTCTCTATAATATAAACATTTTAAAGCTTATCTTCAAATATGGGTACAGAGTTCAAAATAACGGACGCAATTATAACTTTAGGTGAGGTTAATTAACATCACTATTTTGCAGCGAATAAATAAATAATTATTGTATAAAAATTATTTATTATTCATAACGGTTACATAATCCACAAAAGCTGTGATTTTATAGAACAGCCTATTTATTAATATGACAATTAAAATCACAATTTAACTTGTTTGTTAAATGTTACCAGAACTTCAGTAAATGGACGAAACAAATGAGAAACAGTTAAATACGCATCCTATATTATAATATTTACTAATATACATATATAAATCTGATAAATCTCCACATTAATAATACAAACAGACAATCGACTATCTAAGAAGCGACCGAGGCGTGGGAAAATATAACATTAGAGAGAGTTTGCTTTAAACTATGAATGCCACAATACATAAACTACGATGCAAGTAATTATTGAACATTAATACGAAAAATACAATTCAAGATTTAGACATAAAATGCGAACATTATTTGAAGATTTTAAATACATATTATACAATATTAAACAGAAATAAACTTTAAAAAAATACACAAAGCTGGCTCACCTTTGGCGATTGTAGTAAAAATTATATTGATTAATTTCTTAGTATTTTATTTTATAGAATATGAATTAATGTGAATAAAGGATATATGGATATATAATACGGCGCGACCGCACATTGTACAATTATACCTGATTATTTTGTTTTGACCATTAATATAACCGCGCGTGTCCATAGCATTATCACTATTTTAGCTTATTTTCGAGATTTTAAATGAATTTCGGTCATGGACAGTCTACTCGATACCAAGTACTACTTCAAGTATTTAAAACGTCGGTTTTCCATAAATGTATAATAGAGAAAAATACGCGATTAATCCATTTAAAGACTTGCATTTAAGGTATATAATTGATACATTATTAAATGGTCCTTCGAGCCGGATCGTTTGTGATCGATGTAATGTGTGGTTGCACTGTACATATATTGTTTGTTAAATAGTATAAATTCAAGGGTGAGCCGTAACACGTTCATATAATAGATGTTCATCATGTCAAAACTCCACATTCCCTTTACGCTATAGATGGATAAGTACAATTTCGATCTAAAACTAGGCAATTCGGTCAGCTATGGGTCTCAAAATATAGGAAAAAATAGACTTGTAGCAGAAATACATTTTATTGTCCGTACGATAGTTTAATGGCACTTCAGGGCTCACAGCTATTGAATAACGATTCTAGTAGGAAACGCGAAATTAATGAAAATAAAAAAATATTTTGATATAAAAATATAATTTTAGTTTCTGCTGCAAATCTAATTTTATTTTTTTAAGTATGGCGTGTTGAGACCCTATTTAAACATAGGGCACGACTAGGTCTAGGAAACACTGTGCTTTAAATAAATTCAATGAAAAATGTATATATTTTTAGTTATATTTTGAAGGTACAATTAATACATTGGGTGGGATCGACAAATCGTGCCCTTTGCTAGTTTGGTAATCGGTTAACTGTCACATTCTACTTGTTATGGCGTTTTGGCAGAATTGTGACAAAAGTGATTATATTATTTCTCCATTTGATTAACCGATTATCCAATTAAAGTTTTAACAATAGTTCAGTTTATTTGAGCCAAACCGAATCAAGTTGTTTCACAGCCTTATTGAGTCTTGGTAGTTCAAGAGGCGCCGCCCGACGTGTAAACAATTAGCATATTCATTCTCTTTGGTGATAATCGTAATTTTGAATAAAAATGCTCACTATTTACTAGTAATGATTTGTGTTTAATAAAAAATCTACGTTCAAAGTTAAAGGGCGGCGGCGAAAATATTAAAATAAGAGGCGGGAATGATATTCCTTTGTTAATGATCTTAAAATACGGTTGTCATTTGTATTGATATCACATTTTCATACATGTCAGTGGAAGTCGCGGCGGAACACTAGCGCTAGAGATCTAATTATTGCTTTAAAAGTTTAAATTATATATATACATATATCAATATTTTTTGTGTTTCACACTTTTTATTAAATAAATATAGATTGGTTTACAGATAACTTACAATAATATTGTATAATTCTTATTATAAATTTCACACAGGGTTAAGCAAATAATGGACTAATTAAAGCTTTATAAATATACATTTTGACATAAATTTCCTTCAAAAGGACTATTTTTCAAATTAAATATACAACTTATAGTAGATAATATATAAAAAGATATGTTACAAAATATTCAACAATTTAGTGTCCCCTTTCGCCGCGACCTTCATTTTGTTCTTGGATATATTAAGTCGACTTTTTAAATTGATACTGTAAAACTTTAAACGAGCCAGCATACTTTAATGAAATGATCTAATCTAATAACAATCACAAAATCAGAATAATATCACCAAATTCAAACGAAACAAAAACATACTATGGTTATAGAAGTAAAAAGTCGACTTAAATAAACATGTTATATATTCTTATTTGATCTAAGCCTCTTTCTATTTCTCAGTCTCAGGGAATGTATGTTGGTAAGTCTCTTCGTTTCCTTACATATTATATTATGTTCGTCGCATAAACATCTTAAAAAATATCAAGAAAACCATTCACTTTATAAATAACATATTGTTTTTTATTCATCTAAGAGTACTTAGTACTATATAGGTACTATTTGAAGCAATATTATGTTACGATTAAATTGGCCTAATCTGATAATTCGATTATACTCTAGCACAACTCGATATTACAGGAATCGATATAAGAGTTTCGATATAATTTAAAATTGTATTTTCTTTGTACACTACAGTTAAAGGCATATTTCGAATAAGTTTTGGGTTACTAAGATCACATTGTTTTTGTGCGTGACAGATTTTTACACTTATATCGATATTTGGACATCTTGTTTTCAGAGCTAAAGCTATGGTACCGCCCCCATACTTGTTTCGCTCTATTTATCCAATTTATTCTTTTAGCTTCACGCTGCATCTCGCATATAGGAGCGTAAGTGGAAGGAACCTAGTATTGAGACATTCACCACGTACCACTCAATTTTTGACACACTGTACGTAGAGAAGCGGAACACAATGCCGCGCGAGGAAAAGAAAATAATTCATTCTTCAATCTTCTTAAATTCGAAAATAAATCGAAACTACAACTGCCGTTTACAGTCAACTGCTGTGCGGCTCCGCCAAAACCGTCTCAACTTCAATAATTACAATTTCCCAAAACATGTTGAGTAATAACATAAAACTAAGCAAAATTAGTTTAACTAAGCGTAGTGGCGACGTAACGTTCTCAGTAACGTGGGACGGACTATTAAAAATATTCGAATAAAAATAACAAGGTGTATCGAATCGTTCACTTACATTCAAGATATTAAAACTTTATCACGAGACGACTGTGTTGATTAAATAAATAAAACCGATATTGGAATCGTTTTAAATTATAAACATCATCGTTCACATAATGTTACGACTTTTGACAACATTTGGTAGATAATTTCTTAACCCTTAAATACATGTTAATAAACCGATTATGGTATCGATATGAATTTTGACATTTGTGAAAAGACGTAAGATAACTAAAGTCTTACTACAAAGTCTATATTTCATCACGACACGACTGTCATATTTGAAAGATAAAAAAAGTTTTTATTTTTTATTTTAGGGCTAAAATCAGTGGCACGTAGTGACCGTATTTGATACGGTGTTACACTTAACGCTACAGAGTTGATATAAAATTATATGATGTATGTTTTAATACTTTCTTTTGTGCAATATTTGATTTGCGGAATATTATATACAAGATCCGCTATGACTAGATGTCGTGACCCACCACGCCTAAAGTATACGATACATGGGATTATATAATTTCTATATTAATTTTATATTGTATTTTTAGGTTTTTAATATTTTATATACACTTTTTCATGCGTTATCAAATGTATGTCAATATTATAATAACATTTTTATTGTACATTTTGTTTTGCAAAATAATTTCGTAGGTCGTTGAAAATGTCTATTAAATTTTATAATTAAAACATAAATATAACTCCCATACATACATTTGATAACCTTAAGCTATTTATATGTTAATATTTTTTGTACACGATGTATCCCGCAGATAGCGGTATAGGCAGAGGCAACTCGAGATATTGCGTTTTGAGTGGCGGAACTGAACGCCGCGTTTTGTCTTGTTGCCAAGGAGAAAAAATTAAATTATTTAAAGATCTCGAGTAGGATCGAGCCCACAACCGTCGTGTTTACAGCCAGACGCTCCCATTCTGCCACGACAGTACACACAGACCCATACATATATTTTTAAATAATTTCAATATACAATTCAACAACTTTAGGCGTGGGCAATGAATTTGAAATCTGATTAAAACTTTCTTTTTCTTAATTCGTATTTTCGTGAGATGTTGCCATTAAAACATATCATTCGGCGTTTCTCAATTCTTCTAGGACAATCTATTATTTTTATATATATTTTTTGGAAATTTAGTATTTAATCTGCATTTATAGACTTGCCGTGAATATATTAACGATATGCGATATTTTTTCTCCTATTAATTTTAGTTTAGTGATCACAGATTTTACTACTGGACAAGTGTATGAACACAGATAAAATATAACATTTTTTACATACATATACAACACATTCTGTTAGTAATTTCGTGAGAATTGACTTTCACAGTGACTTAATTATAAATGTATATTCTCTACACATTTGTAAGGACAGAGCGTCGATTATTCGAACGTCGATCAACGAAACGACCAGTTACCACAATAAACCTAATTTTCTCACTTTGAAGTACAATTTCATTTGAAAATGCTTAAACGTACATCAAAGATATATAGATAAGATAATAATGTATGTAAATATAGTATTCTTTTACTTGTCAATCAAATATATGGCTGAATTAGTTCTATTATCCGAAAAAAAAACGATTATCCAAAGTTCAGGTAATCGACGCTCTACTAGATTTGGAATATTATTTTTCACACATTAGTTAAGTAGATATTTTAAAGCTATTTACAAGCTGCGTCAGCTTCTAGAAGTTGCAATAACACTAAGTGCGTACACCGTTACATGGATTTTTACAGCACGGTCGATGAGTCGTGGCCATCTTGAAGTTAGTTTAGATGGCTGCGCAGATATGATTTTAGATTTTGGTTGCTTTTGTTTATTTCCTTCTCGAGTGAATAATGCGCAAAAGTTCCGAAACCTTAACTTCATGGCGGCCACGGCTGCCACACTGTACGATAAAATTTCAATGAAAACCTTTAATAAATTTATAAAATTCTAATAAAAAAGGAACTTTCGCAAAATTATTCGTGAGAAAATGCAATATTTAAAATATAATTTAATTTTTGATTAGGCCTTGTGGTATAGGAAATAAGACCTAGTAATGAGGTTATACTTAAAATACTTAAAAGATATCAATAGATTTTGATAATTCATATAATAAGATACATTTTGCTTATATCTAATATTTACGCGTAACGATCATTTAAGTTAAGAGCCCAATACCAAAATAATTTCAATTACAATTAGTTTAAACGAGAACAGTATCTTTCCAAAATTTATGTATTTAAAAATAATAAACTTGGCTGTTCATTAAAAAAAATATATTTCAACAATCATTTCAAAATAATTGTGTTTTATGGTTTGTAATATTTGCTAAAATAGTCAGTTTTTAAATACACAATTAATGAAAAGATACACATATATAAGTTATTCATGAAGAAAATTTTAAAAAAGGCTATGCCTGATAATCATTATTAACATAACATAAGAATTAACATAACATAAATTTTGGTTTTTAAATAAAAATATTCACAGATTTTGTCAACGTTTAAAAAGAAGCAGATCTTACGGTGTTTGATGGTAACTTTCATTGAGATCTTGAAGTTCTTTAAAGTAGTTTAAGATCTGTAGAACATAAAAGACATAGGTATATTGTTTTATAAGTGAGTGTCATTAAGTTAATATTAAAAAAAAGCAAAAAAAAATATTTGAGAAAATTAAGCCCACGTCGCGCGTCGATTGTGGATCCTATTCCTATACTGGGAATGAAATATTTAATATTTTTATTTCTTATGGTTGAGTTTCGCCACGCATTACGCAATGCCTCCATAATTTGGCGGAAAGTGGGGAATTTAATAGTTAATTGTTATAATATGACAAATTGTAATTCTCACATCGGCAAAGCGGGTAGCGGAGTCCACACTTCTTGTAGAACATAATCAGCGCGGTGTATGGACGAGGCGCGCGTGCGTAGCGCCGGATGCAGCTGCTCCCATTGTATGGGCGACCATTTGAACTCGGTGTACGTGTTTACTTGCTGAAATTCATATGTTTAATTATAATAATTAAAGTTTTTTGGAAAATGTATATCGACCATATTTTAATTCGCAAACCAGCTAAGGAGTTAGGTTTTTTTTAAGACAACTTTATGTTATTTTTTACATTTTGAAAGTCTTTTTCGCATAGGGAAGAAGGAAAAAATATTTATTAAGAAAATATAGAAAATTTTAACGTAGTAGGATTTCAATTAAACCGTATGTTATAGTCCTATTCAGTCAGTAGTGAGTACTTCGATGGTTTTCAAGAGGGATCAATTTCGCTAGGATACATTTTTTATACGTTTTCTTAATAAACCTTATGTAATTTTTTGCAGACCATTTATGAAAAAAAAATTTAAAAAGTTAGCAGATATTATATTTAAATCAATCAATAATGTTGTTGTATAAACAATATTTTTATACATAAATAATTAATATTATTTGCATAAACAAAAATAACCGCCAACAGGGGAACAAGCAACTCGATTCCCCCGATAGGGTGAATAGGTATCTTCTAGGCAAGCGTGCACCACCGTAGATCGCATCAACGCTCACCAGACTTGATGCGGGCAAACGCAAGCCTATTCCATATATATAAAAAAAAAACTCAGAGAATGAAATTAAATATTTTCATTTCCTCGCTCTGGTAATAAAGTTACACGACAGACGAAGATGAAAACTGCCACTGAACACGCAAAGCACTAGGGTTCATCTGCCAACATTGCTATGTGGAGTATACAGTAAGAAACTAAAAAAATATATAACATTTTAGAACATTTTTAAAGTGTTACTAAGACGTTAGTATCTTCTACAAAAGTGACATTGCCGACTAACCTGTACGAAGTCGCACAGGACAGCACCCGGCAGCAGCGCGTGCACGTCACGCACAAGCACGCGCGGCACGCCGTCGTCACGCTCGTTCACGGCCGACACGTGTAGCGCGCGCAGCGAGCGGCGCAGGCGCACAAACCCAACCACGTCGTATTGCCAGATCCAGTAGCCTGCACAGATATACATATATTTAAATATTATACTATATATTAATTTTCAGCTTCACGCTGTCTCCAGCATTTTACAAAGTAGACGAAAAGGAACTTAGTGTTAAGATACTCCGTTCCCCACTTTCCGCCGAATATTCGCAACATTGACCGATGAGTGGCGAAACTCAACACCGCATTTCTTCTTGTAACTAAAGCAAGGAAATAAAAATATTAAATATTAGTGGACTTGGGCGGCTGCGCCTGCGATACGAAACTGCGAACGATACGAAAATTTATTAAATATATTTATGAACCATGAAACGGAGTCAGGACAGTCAGCGGAGTTCAAAAAAGCACATAAACGGGGAAATTTTACATTCGAGTGTCTTGAAGGATTTGAGCGCACATTCAGTTTCACAGTCAAAGCAAATAAAATAAGTTCCGAATAAAAAAAATCAAATATCAATACCAAGAAAACCATTTCCTAATTTTGTTATCAATTATTTCTATTACTAATTACAGTATTAATATTTTTGAAAAATTAAAATTATAACATTTATAAAAAAGATCATTTAAATCTATATAAATAAGATAAGATTTATGTCTACCATGTACGGCGAGCCGTTGCAGCTGTGTGCACTGCCAGCAGAGCAAAATAAGCGGATTCACGTTAAACATCGAGTGCTGTAATAAAACAATAAAATTCATATAACAAAACATTTAATTAAGCTTGAGAAGATTGTTTTACTTGTGTAATTAGAAGAATAACGAGAGAAAATAATGTTTTTTTAGTTTCACGTTGAATCCCGCATTGTAGGCAGACGGAACCAGGCAAGCCAGTGTTAAAACACTTCATTACTATTACGACACTTCCGTTCCACACTTTCCGCCAAATTCTTAAGAAATATCTCCCCTGAATGGGAATCGAACCCACAAGCGTCGTGTTTACCGTCGCATGTTTATGACCCTGCATCACGACGGCCTCAAGAATGTTTTTCTGTATTATCTTTATATATACAGGAAAAAATTACATATTGTCGGCATCAGCGCAGGACCTATGATTTTAATTACTGTAAAAAATCGCGAAAAGGGTTATTTCAAATAATCCTTACTAGAAGTAACTAGTAGTGCAATGAAAAATTATCTTAAAAGTACGCTAAAAGGACGCAAGAATGGAACTCATTGCTCTGTATTTGCTATGGCATATTATTTGGGGTTCTTCAAAAACAGAATAAGTAGGTATTTATTAAGTAAGCTAGCACCACCGCAGATACAAATCTATTTTAGTACAAAATAAAACATATTTCTTATATTTAGAAGATCTTGCACTGACACCGACAATATATTTCTTTGCTTTATACTTTTCCCGCATATAGCAGCAAGAAATGCAGATGGGAAGTCTGCGTTTTGCAAGAGCCACAATCATTTACAATCCGAAACTCTTCCATTCAGCTTCTATACAAGCTGACCCAGCTGTGCCCAGGCCCTAACAAAACAGAGGTAAGCATCGCTCACATCGTCGGCATCGCTCACATCGTCGGCCTCGCGGAGCAGGCTGGTAAGGGTCGCGGGGGGTGCGGGCGCGTCGTGCGGCGCGTCGGCCCACACGAGCTCGCGCAGCACCGCCTTGTACTCGCGCACCACGCGCGCCAGCACGCCCGTGTGAAGCTAAGGATATTATATGGTTTAGTTCCACACTGTATCCCGCATATAGCAAGATAGGCAGAGGTAACCTAGTGTTAAGATACTACCAGTCCCTAAATTTCGCTGAATTCTGAAAGGGCACAATTTGCGACAATAAATGCAACTGGTTGTCGCTTCGATTTAAACTAGAGGAAATGAAATATTTAATATTTTAATTTCTTCGCTTTAGTGGTGATGCTAAGCACGGCGTTAAATTCCACCACTCAACACACAATGCTTCCAAAATTCAGCGGAAAATGAGGAAAAGAGTGTTTTAACTCTAAGTTACCTTTGCCTACCCTGCTGTGTGCAGGATACAGCGTAATGCTAAAAAATACTCTACACAACAATATTATTTTCGAATTATAGAATGTTTGAAAAAATCAAAAGATCAAGAAACTACTTACAATTTTGCAAAACATAACTTTAAGAGAGACCAGCGGCATTCCCTCCACAAACACCCTATCTATAATGTCTTCTAATACATTTTGTGATACTGAGATCTGCAATAAAAACATTTAAAATTATCAACTAAAAATATGTACGAGAATAATATGTTATTTAATTAAATAAAATATATAATCCAACTTTAGATTCAATTCAATTCTATAAAATTCGTAACTCCTTTAGAAAACCTCATTAACTGCTTCATTACACGGTATCTCCCTTATTCTCTTATCTTCAAAAATCTTTCTCTTATCAAACTAGAAATATAAATATTACTCAAAAATAATTACTTTTCTGAATGGGGACCGATTTCACAACCATCAAAACAGAGTTAAACACAGCTATGATAACCTAATATCTTCAAGTATATAATACAAGTAACAAAAAGGTTACACAGGTTTACAATATCGAGCACAAAAAAGAAACGCATTTCTATATATTCAGTGTTCAATGCAACAGCCCTTCGAGAATCAATGTTGAATATCTAATGCAATATATCAGACAATTGATTCAATGTTTCCCGTTGAGACATCGCGCGTTGAGTTGCGAAACTTAACGCCGTGTATTGTTTACTAGACAAAAAGAAATAAGAAGAATATGAAATAAACCATTTCCTAAAATGGGTATCAAATTCATAAACATCATGTCTACAATCAGCCTATGCGATATACTTAAATAAAAATCACAAATATATAATATATGCAGTACGGTCAACGAGTTGTGGCCAACGTATATGAAGTTGCCTGTAGACGTACAGATTTAATTGTGGGATTTTTCTTATTTTCGATTATTTTTTTTCAAGTGAACAATCCGCAAAATGTACAATGAGTCAGACCTAACGGACGGCCACGACTCGTCAATCGTACTGTACAATAACTCACGATATTCATAGTAACTTCTAAATTCCGATTCACGTTCCTCCAATCGACGGTGTTCAGTACAACGGGCCTCCTCGAACCAATGTTGAGCGTCAAATGAGATATGTTGGACAATTGGTTTATCGTTTCCAGAGTTTGAGTACTCATTAAATCGTAGTCGAATATTATGTGCTGTGAATGGAAATGATAATATATGTAATTATGAAATTATATGAATAGTATTTTTATTTATAAGGTATATTATTAAAAGTTATAAAATTTGCAACGATGGCGAAATAAAAATAAAAAGTTTTGCAGTTTTCTTGGTTTAAAGAGTAAATTAAAATTAATTTATTGTTTTTCTTAAATAGTTATGAGCTCTTGAGAACATATAATTTATCATTTAATTGGAATGTGTACTAGGATTTCACGTCAAATCTAAGCAGCACGTCCTATCTGTAACACATTACAGATAGGACGAGCTGACTGTGCATGATTATTAACATAGCCCGTTAAGAAAACTTGGAGAGTAAAAAAAACGCGATGAGAACTCTATGTTAATATAAAATACGAAGGTCTGATGTTGAACCCTAGCAGCTAAGCCATATCTTAATAGACATAAATATAACATGCTAGGCAAACTACGTAAAACGTTACATATTTTTTTACATAAGAGATGTCACATACAAACATGTGACATTGACATAGGTATATCATTAATGTATTTTCTCTTATGTTTAACTCAACACCACTCAACACGGAATGCCTCCAGAATTCGGCAGAAAGTGGGGAGTGTCTTAATACTAGGTTCCCTCTGCCAATCCTGCTGTGTGCGGGATACAGCGTGAAGGTGATTTATTTATTTTTAAAATATTATTTTCACTTACGATGATGACATCGTAATCGCATCGTAAAAGTATACGCAAAAAAAAGAATATTAAAGTCATAAACATTAAAGTCATCAAATTACATTCATAATCTGTTGTACGTACATAAAACTGCTTATTAGCTTATTAGCATATCATATTAAGTTGCCTTGCAATTCATAGTACCAAGATATATCATATTACAGTTTTTCTAGTAAATATTGATATAAGTGAAATTAATTTTTATTTATATAAATTAAGTTATTTTAACTTTACGCTGTATCTCGCATATAGAACACGCACTTAACGCCGAAAGTAGCGGAACTTAAAGTCGTTCTCTGTCTTTTTACCAGAGCGAGAAAATGAAAATATTTCATTCCCGAGTGGAAATAAGACCCACAATCATCGTGTTTAGAGTAAGTCGCTCCAAAATAGAAATAATACCTTTTATTATACTTTTTAGTGTTATTCAATGATGAAATAAAAATGTTTATTTAGAAAATGTATATAACATTTGACGGTAGACGTATTTGAATTGAAATTTATTAAAAAAAATCCTACAGAGCTAATAACGTAAATAAATTGTAACAAGCGTGAAAGAATTTCGACGTAGCTTGATGAGAACGTATGGCTTGGGTTAGTGGTTAGCCAGCTTGGATGGTTCAAATTTTTATACGTTACCTAAATATGTATAAATAAAATCTAATAATAAATACTTACTCGCAATGTAGAAAACATCATTAAAGCAACATTGCCGTTCGTGAGCAATGAATTTTCAGGTGATGGCACAGTGCTGAACGATAGTGGTCGAGAAAAATACTCTACACTCTTATGCTGCAAAGTAAAAATTATTATATAAATACATTGAATTCACTGTAAAATAATAGAAACAAAAACAATTTTTAATAAAGTATATTTTAGTTAATAATCGCACCAACTTAAACAGGAACTAAAAAGCAGAAAATAAAAGTGTTTCTAAATTATTGATACTAAATACTACCGTTAATATGTTTTTTTGAAGTCGTAGTTTGCTTTGATACAGTATTTTTTACAACAGAAATAATATAAACACGTTGTATTTACAGGATTTTTGTTTAAAATATGTTCCTTAGGTAATATTATAATTATTAACTTACTTTATATCTATCATTCTCATTTTTAATTGAAGTCATTTCACAACCAAGCAGGCTTAAATTTTCCAAACAATGTGCGTTTTTGAATATTAACGTTTCGGCGATTATTCTGTAAAATCAATTTGTATATTTAGTTAAAATAAAACTATAATAACAAAGAATATTAATTAAAATATTATTTGAGAACGGAAAAAGGAATGTCTTGACATAAGGTGCTCACTGTCTACATGTCTACACACATGCCGTATTTTTACAAACCTGAAGCTAAAAATAATATTGTTTCAAACTCAATTTGAACCACCAGCAATGTAATATACTTTTGTCTTAAATAAGACAACGCGTATAACGACGACACCTGATAATACATACAACAGTAATAGCGGCGTTGAGTTGGGACATTGCAAAATGGAGAACAGAGTATCTTAACACTAGGTTTCCTCTGCCTACTCTGTGTGTAGGATACATCATGAAGCTTAAAATAATACTTACCGATTTATTTTGGCTACGGGTCCATTCTGAGTATGTATGTAATTGGGCCCGATGAACACTAACTCTTGCAACCGGAGAGTATCAAAGAATCTGTAACAATTTTTTTTTTATTAGAAAACTTTCTCTAATAAAAGTAAGAACAACGCATGAAACGGACTTATTTAAATGATTTCAAATATTTTTTACATTATACATGTTAGGTGGCAGTATTCAGAATTGTCTGTAAATAATATCATAGCTGAGCACATAAAATACTATAAAATAATAATTTCATTGGCCAGGAAAAATATAAAAAATATATAACTTTATGTAAATTATATATAATTTTATATACTTGTGTATCTATAATTCTATTTACACCTTACGTTTCACAACCAAACACTCACGTGTTATTTATTTTAACAAAAAACAAACCATGCAAAAAGAATCGAATTACAAAATGTAATCCGCGATTTGAATTGTAAACTAATATCGGGTTACGAAATGACTATTTGCTAATGCTGTATCAACTTTCCCTCGTAAGGAAAGCTTAGAAAATAGCAGCCGTCCGTATACTCGTGTATGTAGATAAATGTGCATAATAAATAGACATACGATACCGTCGAGTGGGAGATCGTAGCGGCCAGGTGGCACAAGGGTGTGACTACAAGCGGGACGGGTGTGGGTTCGATTACCACTCGGGTAATTTAATATTTTTAGTTTTTCGCTCGGGCAACAAGGCAACGCGCGGCGTTGAGTAGCAATGGCTCAGAATTCGGCGGAAAGTGGGAACGAAAGTGTTTTAATGGGAAGGGAGTGTCTTTGTAAGAGGATCCCAGGTTTCCTCTGCCTACCCAGCTATGTGCGGGATACAACGTGAAGAAGAAAATAAACTTAATTATAGAAGCATCGTGATGCAACTGAATCATACCTACTTGACATGAACAAACTCAGAGCAGTTTTTATACAAAATTAATTGAATTACAGTTATCCTATGCAGTGAAGTTACAGTGCGTCATCTTTTTTAACAGAAAAGTAATAAATTCCATACAAAATTATTTGTATCTTCTTTAAGTATAGCGAAAGAAATGAAATCATATTTTCTTTGAGAGCAAAATATGATATGTTCAATGTTGGTCACTACTGAAAATAGAATCAAAAATGTTGTTTACAAAATATTAGCTGCATTTAAAATGACATTGAGTGAATGTGGAAAATATGACGCAGGTCACGCAGTAGGTATCTATTAATGCCATGATGGCGTCAAATATAAACAATTATCTATTAATTCTTCTAAATGTGTTTAAAGAAATAAATGCTTTTCATCCAAAGACACCACTTTGAGTGGCGTAACTCAACGCCATATTATACTAAACCAAACGTAAAACAACTATTATAGTATATTGTAGATAAATTAGTAGATTTATATCAAAAAAAGATCTGACATGAAATTATTCTTACATAAGAATACATTTACGTGATTAAAAATAGAGAGTACAACCTTAGCGACAATATTGATTGAAACATCTCCATCTTACGTACAGCCTTATAGGTCGTATTGCGTGACTCGAGTATAACTTAAAACGTATATAGATATAGTACATTATACCTACTACACTAACAATGATTAAGTCGTCTTTGCATACTAGCGACGCAAACGTAGCCCGATTGCTTAACTTAACCCCGCGCTTTGTTTACATGTCCTTAATAGATAAAACATTCTATAAATTTATATATTAAAAACTTAGAATCAGTAGGCCGATACTTAGTATTTTTATAGGCGTAAAGCGGACATCATCCCCAACCTTCAATGTATAAATAATTATAAAAAGCAAGAATTTTCTTTATTTTTATACCAGATCAGATGAGCGCTCTTATATTTATTTGTTTATATAGTTGATTAAATATTTATTTTTTTAGCATTCAGGCTACTTCACAAATAAAAATATACCTAAGGTATTTGTGTAAAATCGCAAATGCATAAATGTTTATGCTACCATTATTATGTAATTCTCAAAAGATAATTTTGGAAGAAAGAATTCTTTATCAAAATAAAGAAGTACTGGAATGCACACACAAATTTCATATTTATAAATCAGATACTATTTATTCTCAGCAACTTTAATTTTTTTAGGCAATGATAAAAAAATCGGTCCGCGTAGTTCCGAATAAATTTAAACTGTTAGATATAAATATAAAGTTATCTAAAAGTAAATATTTTATTTAATATCTACATTTAACAATTTAAGTCGATGTCATAGATAGACGAGAGGAAATTGGAGTGGAATTGTCAAAATGTTGATCGATCGGATGAAAATATTTAATAAATTTCTTGGTTTACTCCAGCTACCCTGCTGGAAGACAAGTGACTTGAACATGTTACGCTTGACCAGTCATACACACGTTTAATCTCGTTTAAGTAAATCACATTGCATAACAATGCATTACACGGACGACTATTACTAAGTACTAAGTAGATTAAGGGGGTGGTAGGGTTTTGAGGGTTCAAAAAAAATGACTTTTTTTTATTGCATATTATGAAAGTACAGTAACTCAAGAATGTTGTCTGTTAATAGGAAGTCAATCGAAGCAAAACTCACAAAGATATAGCTTTGGAAGTAGGTGTGTCTCGAACGACTACCTGAGCTGTTTCTAAATCTCTTTTGTTATTGTCCCTAAGCAATTTACAGAAAAGTCTTAGACAGGGTCGTTGTAACGGTACCTGGTGTTGCTTCATTTTCGAAGCAGACGCGGAGTGTCAGTACAGTACAGTCGTGTTGTATTTTCTTACTCTATTTCGTTGTGATATTTTTGTTGTTCGCAAAATGCCGAGAAAAGTTTCCAGAGAGTGTAGAAAGGAGACTGGTAAAAAGTTGTATCAAGCTAAAAAAATTGTTCCTCCACATAAACGAAGAAACGATGAAACGCTGTAAAGCTTAATTAACCTTCCTAGAAGAGATGCGAATCAGTACTGGTCCAAGTTGTCATGGATGGGCGCTTCTAACCGACGATATTCGAATGAACAGAGCAGATGAGCGAGCAGCTGAAACCGCTAAAAATGATAGAATTCGACGCAGACTTGATTAAAAAGATGCTTTGGACATTCTTGACGAAAGTTCTATACTCTATGGACCCGGCATTGATGATTCTATGTGAGTAAAATAAAAAATAAATAGCTTACTAAGTTTTATCAGGGTCTTTTCGCTACGAAAATCTTTAAACGCGTTTTTCTCAAATCGATGTTTTTTGAGTCGGTGCCCTCTGTATCTCAAAATCTATTCAACCGATCGTTCTC
The DNA here is from genome assembly GCA_036379175.1 of Heliconius cydno galanthus. Taxonomy (NCBI): domain Eukaryota; kingdom Metazoa; phylum Arthropoda; class Insecta; order Lepidoptera; family Nymphalidae; genus Heliconius; species Heliconius cydno. The sequence continues at coordinate 2,227,237 of JAKRZM010000999.1, forward strand.
AAAATTTTTACAGTATTTCCTTACATCATTTATGAGGTAACCCTGTTGAGATTTTTTCGTTTTTGATTTTATTTTTTTTATTATTAAAAACAATAGTCATGAATTTAGGCCAAAAATCAGTATTTTCACTTTCAAGTCTTGTAAAAAGTTCAAAAATTTTAATAAAATGGAAAAACTCGACAGAGATACCTAGAGGGACATAAAAATTAAAAGAAAAACTTTGGTTATTTCATTTCAGATGATCCAGTGCTGAGGTATGACGTGCACCGCAAAATGTATTTTTTCTGAGGCGCCTGCGAAAAATTGCTGCCGTTCGGTCAATTTTCAATATTATTCAACCAATATTTCACAGAATATAGTTGAATTACTACTCTTTAATATACAATAATCAGAAATAAATTTACTTTCACTGTACGCCCAAAAAAAAATCTGTAAAATCCTGTTTTTTTCTGCCTTCAAAACCCTACCCCCCCCTTAAGAAATACACATGTTATTTCATTTTTATGTATTTTTTTAAGTAGTCTTGTATTATAGAACTTATAAAATGAACATTTATGAGCATGAGCTGTCTTTAAGTTTTTTCTTATAGTATCTGACTGTAGATTAGATTTGGGCTTAATAAATACTTAATAATATACCTTGGTCAATAGTTTATAATTTATTGCTTACTTGAGGATTTAGATGTGCTTATGCTACCAAAAATATCGCTTTTTGACAATATTTTTAATACTAAAGTCATATCAAATATTTTCAGTCAGTAAATGTTGATTCAATTTATTTATAAGTAACATAAGCTAAATTAAAATTTGCGATGTCGTCACAGCTCATTGTAGTAGGTTCTATAAAAGAATTATCGCGGTTGATAGTCCGGATAATCGCGAATCCGTATAACTGAGGGCCGGATAATCGAGTTTCCATTCTACCTATATAGTAAAAACAAACTACGATACTAATCACCGTCCACATTATACTTTAGAAACTTTTCATATTAAATTACACTACTATCATTGTATTACTGTATACTTCCGTGCATTGAGATAGAAATCTACGCGTTATCACTTGTTCAAATGTAATCTATTAAGCAAATCTATTATTATAACGTGATATCTGATAACAGCGATTACATAAATTATAACATGAATGTATGTATGGATAACATCGTTGAGTTCATATGATTAAAGATATCTAGAAAACTTTTAAAGATGTATTGTATGTCATTTGTAGATCATTAAAATGTCAATTATTAATTAATCTTTATTATTTACATTTTTTAAAATATAACGCTAATCTAATGTTTTAACAGTTGATCTAAAACTGTTAAGAATATATTAAAAAAAAAAATTAATAGTTATAGAATTAAAAGGTATTCAAAACACTAAATTGAAGTTTGCCATATTATTATATTAGGGATCTAAACGGGGCTTTGCCCGCTTAAATTTATTGTTAACATTATACAAAAACATTACATAAATCGTAGCCTATGCGTTAATGTGATGTATAAGCAATATTACTTTAAGATTTTATCTAAATCCACTAAGTAGTTTGTGCGTGAAAGTGGAATAAACATCCATACTCACAAACTTTCATATTTATAATATGATTTCTTTTAGCTTCATGGTGTATCCCGCATGTAGCAGGGTAAACAGAGGTAGTCTAGTGTTAAGACCGTTCGCCACTTTCCGCCGAATTCTGGAAGCACTGCGTGCTGAATGGCGGAACGGTACTCGTCACCAGAGCGAAGAAATGGAAATATTTAATTCCTCGAATGGGAAGCGAATCCGCAACATGCCGAGTTTAAAGGCACATGCTTGGGCTCCTGCACCACAACTGGCCTCATTAAAAGCAAATAATAACCTAAATTTATTCTAATTATTAATAGTCATATTTTAAGGATTATTACTGTTAATAATTATAATTTTGTAAATATAATATCAGATCAACTTACTGTGGCAGTATAAAGTTCATAAAATTTTCCAAGTCCTCCCCGCAGCTGTCAATATAAATGTGTAATTTTCTAGTGTACTTCCTGAACACTCGGGTCAAAAACAAGTTTTTCTCAAGGTGTTTAACTCTCAACTTCAATATATCCCTATATGGAATAAACCAATTAACATTATACTTCCTAATAAATTATATTAATTTCCAGGATAACAAATCTTTTTAGATTCTAGGACTGCTGGTCATTAAGTTTTTTTGTTTTTAATAAATAATTATTTGACATAGACTTTGAATGAGACTTATTATTGCTTATTTTGTTAATACTTTGCAATACTCACTTATGTCCTTCATATAATAAAATAGAGCTTCTCCAGTGCTTGCAAGTTGATAATGCAGCGAGCGCATCCTCAAGACTGAGATGATCCAACACGCATCTCAGTGAGAGGAGAGGCAGGCTGCCCCAGCCTAATGACATCTGTGTAATATGTTTTTTTATATAAAAAAATGATATTTTGGGCTATCTATTAATATCATTATTTTTTTTTATAAAATAATACATTAAAATATGTTGAAAAACATGAGAAGAGGATAATTTTTCTCTAAAAGATTTCTTCCAGAAACCTCTATGTGAAGTAAAAATTTTAAAAGAAGTGTTTCGAGTACAGTTTCTATACTAAGCATAAATGTAGATATCTGAACTTAATAATAAACATGAAAACATTTCAAAAATACATTTCAAATTAATAAATATAAACAATAATATAATTTATTCAATATTTTTTTAATTTATAGTTTTTTTTAAAGTTAATTCCTTACTAATTTAAAAATATTTTAAAATAGAATTTGATTACACAATATTAATGTTAGTATAATTTCTAAACTTTCATAACATTAATTCAAGATTCATTCTATTTCTTGACACATTAAATTTGAATACTTAGTGGATTAACATTAATTATAGTTCTTATGAATTAATAACAAAAAGAAATATAAACTACTTTAGATATAAAAAATAACTGTATTTGGGATTTAACATATTTTAAAATGTAGTCATATTAAATTAAAAAAAAATGTTGTTAAATTGTATAATATATTAATATACAAAAATATTAAATTGATATAAAATCGATCATTTAAATCTACACGTTATTGACAATTTTGACCTGCACAATGGCTTAAAGCCTAATAAAATACAACTTTTTATCATTATTTTAATAAAGTAAAATATGAAAACATTGAGACGATAAAATCAGCTGTTTAGCTCAATGTATATCGACGTAACAGCTGTTCCCGAGAAAGTAGGCTAAATAAAATAACAAACTGCGTAAATAACATGTTACGAATTTATAAGCCGTGACCTAAATTTAAAGAAGGAATAGTAAAATTTACATACTAAAACTATAACTGACAATAAACCACATAATTCTTATTAGAGAATTTTAAATAGCAAACAAAGAAGGTCATTTATTAAACCGATACGTACCTTCAGATATGTTGATAAATTTCTTTTAATATTGGTTTGTGGCGTTTGTTTCTTATATGCTAGTTAATCAAGTTTACTTGAAGTGTATCTTATTTTATCAAAAACAAAAAATTACGATTTTTAAACGTCCATTATGATTTGTATTAACACACAAACCGAAATTGAGAAACTGCGCGAGTTGCGACTTGAGAAAATGAAGTTGTCGTTTGTCGACTAATTTGTTTGTATTGCCAGTAACAAATATGTGACTCACATAATTTTTTTATATCAGATTTTTTAAAGTTTACAACTTTACAACGTCCATATTAGTTATGAATCTAAATAACATTCTTTGTGTTATATACAATATTAACTAATAATTCAATTTATCATATACTAGGGACGTACTTACCTATAGTTTTTTAAAATGACCAAAGCCAAATTTGGTATAAAATTTATATTCTTGCAAAAACTTAACGATGATATTAGTTACGAGGATATTATACTATATACATTGTCGGTTTTTTTAGTTAATTTAGTTTTGGTTAACATATATTTTTGGTATATACTAAGACCACAATTAACATTTTATGTCGAAATTTATTTCAATGTACTTTGAATATACAAAAAAAACATACAACAAAAACATTTTATTATACTTTGTTTTATACAAAGTATAATAAAATGTTGAAATATGAACCCACGAGTACGTATATATTAATATAATAATAACGTACGTATATATTAATAGATAATCATTTAATGATACTGTACTTATAAGGGCTAATTTTAAATAAACGTTGGCAATACTACTGAAGTAATGGCGGCCAAAAATCAATTTTGAATTCTGACAGATGATTGTTTGTCGCGCACTAATTTATTAAGAGCGTACTCAAAAAAATATTTTGCGTGTTATTCGTATATTTATAAAATGTAAAAAATAGTTTAGAGGTCTCGTAAATATAAGCCCTTTATTATAGCAGTGAGTCAGTGCGTAGTTATTTAGTTGGTTTATTGTAATCGATGATGTAAGATCATTGAAGGCCTTGCCAGATTCATTGTTCGTCGGCTTTTTGAGCAATCGTGATGGAGGGTGATAATAGTGTGGTCGGCAATCATGAGAAAGTAGAAAACGGAAGTAGTACTCATTCTTCACCGCAAGAACATAAATCTTTTGCTGAGTTTGCTAAAGATAAATTGGATAGCGGTAAAAACTTTATTTATTTTGAATTACTTTTATATTATTGTTTTATTGGTCGGGCCGTGTAGGTGCGCTATGATCATTAATTGAAGTATGATGTAAACGTCTCGTATAATATGCTGTTTCTACAGTTAAATCTATTTTAAAGTAGTTACCAAAAAACAAATTATATTTACGTTTATAATACGTATTTTTATTTAAAAAAACAAGTTTAGTTTAATACATAATTTTATTTGATACTGAGATTTTAATACTTTTTTAGTTCAAAAATTAAATAGTTTTGAAACTATGGAAAATAATATAAAGTATTTAACAAGAATATTATGTGGATTAGATAAATTTTCTTATTAACTTAAGGACATGATCCATACATTCATACTATATTAATTATCTTAAAAATAAAATATGCAGCTGGAAGAGAATTGAGAAGACGCCTGCCCATGGCGGGCCAGCTGGGAGCCCATTTAATGCATCCTAGACGATTGTTACTACATTCAACTCCTACACAACAGACTGATGTTGTGCTTATATTTCCAAAAGGTAAGTAATGTTATGATGTAAATATGTAATAATAATTGACTTATGAATTCGAGGCTGCAATTGAGTGGGTTAAGGAAATGCAATTTTTTTGTTATAATTATTTTAATAACATTACTCTTTTTTTACAAGAGTAGAAGAGACATTCCATCATAATAACTTAAATTTTTTTAAATAAAATTATTAAAAATACTATTTAATTATACTACTAGGCATTAAATTGAAAAAAAAATTTTTTCATAATATTATTATTGGTAAAATAAATAAAAAACCCCATCTAAACTGGAACACATTATCGTAAAATAGTTATTGCAGATAACATTAGGTAGTTGAAAATTAAAATTGTACATGATATAAATTAATTTAGATAAAAGTTTATTTCAATTAAATATTCCCATTGCCGATTCACTATATGTATTGAATAACTATGTAAAAGTATCAATCTGAAATTCTGTGTTGTACATTTTTTGTAAGTGTTGTAGACATTATTTTATATATTTACAAAGTTATATGTACGAGTATATCATACTATTAAGCACGTAATCATATCATAGGCCCTGCCCACCCCCGAATCATCTTGTGGCCACCCCAGCATTTTAATTTAAAAAAGTACCCTGAAAGTTTAATAAAAACTTTATCTATTCAAAATTACACTACCTTCTAAGTTTCAAGATAGTGTACATTCATTGTCAAAATAAAAAGTTGAAAATAGTCGTCTATAGAAAATATTAAAAATAAACCCCTATTTAAATTACGCTGAGATATCGTAAATCGTGTAAAAATTCAGTGGTTTTTTCTGAGTCTTGAAACTTAAATACAAATTTATGTTACCTAAAAATAAATAACCATATTAAATATACACAAAAGTTTGGAAAGTTTCGTTGAACTATTAATGGTTTGGCCAGTGACCCTTAACCTTACGTGTCTCTTAGTTCTTTTGTACTCACGCAATATACTCACATAACTAAGTATATATATAGATTATAGATATAAAAATATAAAGTGTACACGAATATTCTCTGGAATATTTTTATCATAAAATATACGGAGGTTTATAAATACCCTTGAGTGTCGTTTAGCTCACTTTGCTTACCTTGTCGAATACGAGAGCTTCGTGAAATTAAAAAGAATATATTGGTGATAATAGAAGAAAAAATACTTATAATAATAATGTTATCTGTATTGTATTGTTATGTATATCTTTTAGTCGAATAAAAATTAAGAAGATATTATTTGTTTTATACTCGATATATTTGTCTTTTTATTCGCGGTCAAGTTGAGAGAATCGTAAAAAATAGTATTAAACATAAATCATATAATAAAACAAGTAATCCCCACTTATAAATCAAACTGCAGACATTTGGCAAGGCAATTTGGCACATGAAGTATCTACTTAACTTTCCAGTTTCAGCGGCGAATGTGGAGACTAGATAAGGAAACAGATTGATGCTTCTTCTTTACAGTACGGTCGGCGAGTCGTGGTCGCGTTTGGTCTGCAGTTGGCTGTAGCTTTGATTTGATTTTTACGATTTTTCTGTTTTTGAATAAAGCGTAACAGTTCTGAAAACCTAACTTCAGGGACACGACTCGTTCACCGTATTGCACATTGTACAGTATTTTTTTGCCTTCCCTTTGTAGAAAGGCGTTGTTTTGTCAAAGCCTGGCTAAAGGCGATTGTCGTACATTTCAAAGATCTTTCATGCCTAGGTTTTGTTGTGAAATTCTGTTTTTGTATAACAAAAAATGTATAAAAAATATTTACATTTTTGTATTAAACAGCGATTTTGACTACACTAGGCGAGTAAAAACTGTGATAACTTTGAACGTTGACTGTATTAAACAATTTAATAATGATAACTATTTGGTAAATATTAAACTTATTACAAACATTATAAATTTATTGAATAGTATACTTATTTAAGAAGGCAATAACGTAAATAAAATCAATAAAATTTTCATCGCAGGTCTTCCAGACAGCATGCTTCTCTGGCTTCTCCAAAAATTGCGTGGAAGTCGGCCACGTTTGCGTGTGTGTGTGCGACAACACGCCTCCTCACAGCGTTCCGCCTTTTATATTACAGCCGATGACGATGTGTAAGTGGTACTGCACGACCGATTTGTGATGATTGGACAAATTAGTTGTTAGTTTTGATAATTGTTAGGATTGATATACCTATAAAAATTAGGCGGTTTATTACATTATGTCAATATATTAGGTCAGTATATCATCATGGCGCAGTGCAATATCTGACTATACACGTGATGGTTATGGGTTCCATGTGGATTCCCATGAGAACATATTTTAAATAATTTTGGTTTCTCTGGTCTGGTACAAATAAATCATAACTTTCATTACTCATCTCCGCTATCCTGGAAAAAGTATGAAGATGAAAAAAAAAAGTATAAAAGAGGTCTATCTGAATGCTTATATTTAAGTTCATTTCGATTTCACCAATAAATTATTAAAAAACAATGCTTATTCAAAACAATATTTTTCATAATTTATAGAAATAATTAAATAATATGATTATAAAATAATAATAATTTAGTAATAATCATATTTGTTCCTGAATACCAGCTTATTACAAACTGCAGAAGAGATTCACCTACCGAAACTACTGAAGCCGGAATTCGGAGGTGGCTATAAGGAATTCACTGTTCGAGATATGCATTGTTTTCAAAGGGTAAGTTTTTATTCTTTTACATTCTGTTTCAATAATCTCTTCAAAATAGTAGGCAGTGGAATAAGTAGAAGTGGTAAGAGAGCCAAGAAGAGACCACAGTTGACTTTCGAGACACAGAATTCATGTTACTTGAGAAGGTGACGTAAAGCATGAGGACCAAGGCATGTAGTTTAGATATGTGCGGGTTGATGCTACCCCGCTAGGGATAAAGCGTGAAGCTAAAAGGCTTTTCGTGACCATTGTGTTCTAAATGAGGTTCAGGTTCAACATTTCGTCGCGACATTTCATTAGATATTATGATTCTATAGTAGTAGCAATTACGTCAGGGAAATGTATTGTTTCCGTTGCTTACAATCGTTAGAAGTCCAGTCAACCATAATAGAACTGTGACGTGGTATTTTTTTATTGAGACCATGATTAGAGTATTGTCTGAGTAATTTTTTAAAAGTGAGAGTTGAAAATATGCTGCGTTGAAATTCTTAGTTTAATATTCAACATATATGTACTTACATACCTGCTACTAGACATCGCCCGCAACTTCTTTTGCGTAATCTATTTAAACGTAAAATCTCGTTATCGTACTAACTTCAAGAAAAAAATCTCGAAACAAAGAGAGCACTTATGCTTTCTTTATAACCCCCAAGGACCATATGTCAATTTACAGTAAATGAAAAGTTTTATATAGGAACTTTTACTTTTACATTTTTATTTACCTTTTACGTTAATCATATTTTTATATAAAAAAAATATATTAAAAAGAAAATGTTGCTTAAACGATTTCAAAGAACGTTTTACGAAAAAAATATTCTAAAAATGAAATGTAACTAGAAGATGTCAAGATGCAACATAAATAAAGTTCAATGTTTGAAAAGCATTTCTTTTTCAAAGAAGCTACTTAAATCTCTCGCGTTTTAGTCGTACTCTCGTGTCCCATATCGGCAATGACCGTGGCCTAAATGTCATTATTGAGCTTAGATATTTTATTTATATCATAAAATAAACTGTTTTTATTAGAGACCTTCGTGGCGTATTCTGATTATCAACGCGATGGTTGTTGGTTCCATCCCCATTCGAGGGAAAGGTATTATTATATTTTTTTTTCACGCTTCGGTAAATAATGGGCGGCTATAGGTTCCTCCACTTAACACGCAATGTTTTTAAAATACCTAAGTAGAGAATTGTGCTCTAAAGTTAGATTTCCTTCCTCTATTCTGCTTCCCTGCTATGGCAGAGCTAAAAAAAATTATTAAAACTCAAGTCACACTAAGTACCAACTAGTCGTTTTGAAATGATTTAAGCATTTCATTAAAGTGTCTTACGCTGTTGAACCGTATAGGTTATGTGTGACTATATACGATGATGTGATATGAACGGTTATGGTTATATTGGTTAATTAATTATTTTCCTTAACTACTGGAATTCTGAATTATTGCAGAAAAAGCTGTTTTTAAGTTTAGTGTGTAGTTTGGCCCTTCAATGTTAGTAAGTGGGTCTCGAGCGATAGAGGGCTTTCAAGTATCTATTCTATGAAATTGAGATTTTTTGAGCTTCAATAGTCCACTCAGATAGTGGTGTTCTCTTTAATATACATCAATTTTCTTTTTCTTAGATTTGACTAATCTAAACTTATTTTCCTACATATGTGTACTTTTTTATCTCAATACAGATATATATAAGGTACTTAAGCTTCTATTAAACTCGATTATATCATATTATATAAGGGGTCTCTGAGAGAGTTCTTTTCAGAAGGTCTGTCTGTGCGAAATTGAATATTTATGATAATAATTAAATATTTATTATGGTAAGTTTCGACAGGTACAAAAGAAGTCCCAACAAAACGTTCACACGTAAATTAGACTGTTTTGTTTGACATTACTCAATTTGAACTTAAACCATATTAAAATAATAAAAAAAATATATATAAAACACAGATAATCTCAATGTTTCATATTAAGCTGTACCTACTCACCATTAGGTTCATAGATACAGAAAAAGTGGAATATGTAAATCGATTGATTTTCTTGAGATTATTGTAATTTCAGAAATAACCATGCCTCGAAAATGGAAGTTGAACACTAAGCTAATAATAAAGCTAGCCATGGTAAACTGTGCCATGGTATCGATAATCAATAGCTTTGAATTATTCATATTTCATAAACGTATACAACAATAGACATCATTTTCTTAAGTAACAACTGAAACCATTTTTGTGTTTCACGAATTGTATGAAAATATATAATAGCGAGACTACATACTTCTTTTTTCTATACCATTTCTTTATAAAAAAAATAATTAAATCAGCCTCACGCTGTATCCCACATACAGCAGGATAGAGATTAACCTAGTGTTAAGACACTCTGTTTCCCACTTTCCGCGAATTTATCGAGGCATTTCGTGTGGCGGAACTCAACGCCGTGCTTTTTGCCTTGATGCCAGAGCGAAGACATGAAAATATTAATAAGTAAACTATTTCTATAGAGTGTACTAAATAAAGATTGATAAAGATCAGGCATACAATAGTTAATGAAAATTATTCTCTTGTTACGATAAAAGAAAGAATGCTATTATATACATTTCAATCAAACTAAATTACGTCGTTATTAAGGTATTTCGGCAAAAATTGTGCGTTATTTCTTTATACATCTATATAATTTCTTAATAAAAAGTCCACCTTTGACATGTTTTATTTGCAATAAAAATACTTACTTTTATCAAAATTTCATAAATTCATAATTCAAAAGTGTTCATAAAAATATGTTTGTATAAAATATATTTTTCTTTCCTAAGTCCATAGTAACTTAATGTAAATGATATTACACTTTACGACGGTCCCGTTTGTTTAACATAATGTTTACTGCTGGAATTTATCTTTTCGGGAAAGCTTTCCAGTGAAAAATGACTTGTGTAAAAATACTTTGAATATAGGAGTTATCTTATGTTTCATAGTGGTAAAATCATATACACCTATATAAATTATTTTCAGTTTTTGTAGGTTACAAAAAGGATGTAATTATATAAATCGCTACCTTTTATGAGTGACTGTCAACTTTGTACAGCTCAAACTGCTGAAGTGTAGAAATTTTGCAGGGAACTACTAAGAAAGGAACGAAGGAACGAACGAAGAGGCAATGAGAGAGAATTTCTCGAAAATCCCAAAATAATATTATACAGGGTGGAAGAGGCAGCGCTTCTTTTATTGAAACTGCATATAGGGTAATATATTTCAAACCCACACCTAAGAAATTAATTAAGGTACCTCAACAGTTTGGACGTAGGAATTTTTTTTCATTTCACGATTTTTATCCAGCCTGTATTTCGTGTGACGCACACATACGTGTGCGACGTTTCCGATTTGACAGATAAGTGTGTGCGTGCCTATGTTATACTTTACAAATGGCGTTTTATTTTAAAACGACAATTTTATTATTTATTTTGTTTGAAAAAATAACTTTTTCATTTTTGATAATAATTTTTTTTCCGAATTATATTAGGCTTTTATAGAGTAGTTAAAACTGTGGCTTCATTTAAAGTGGTGCTGACAATTCCACCCTGTATAAGTAGAAAAAAAGTGGGATTTTGTTCGTAATGTGTCTACGCAAACGAAGCTACGAGCTACAATATGTATAATACATGAGATTGAATCATTGGATTGTTTCTTCTCATAATTTCATGGCCATTATATAATATTATTAAGTATAATGTATAATGTTATTAAGATTATGATGTTTATTGGCATTTGATTTACACTTATAGAAAGGTTGTTTTTCTTTATTCCATTAAATAATCTATATTTATATGAGGCCTTGATGCAGGGGCACATTCGCGCGACTGTAACGTGTCGGTTGTGGGTTCGATTCCCACTCGGGGAAATAAAATATTTAATATTTTCATTTCATTTATCGATCATGTTACACCTGTATGGTTTTCTCTGACAAAAAGACTGAACAGAATATAATATTGTGTATAATATATTTCACTTTATCTTTAACCATTATTGGAAATCGAGTAAGGAATGCTTAAAGGTAGATTCGGGAAAGATTAAGCACGTCGACCGCTTTTCAACGATTCTTTGAATACACTTGGATAAATCTTCAGACGTTTCATATTAAATCTAGCGTATATCTCAAACTCTCTCAAAATACCTGGAATGTGAAAATCATCTAAAAATATTTAAATACGAGTATATTTAAAATTGATTATGTTTATTCTCGTTTATTAAATCTTTCATATGTACTATAAATATTTATACACATATAAATATTTTTGCATGTCTAAAAAATAGGTATTTTCAGATGAATTTTATTATGGAGAGGTAAAGGAAATGATACAATAGGAAAACCGCTTATCATATCACACAGTATGTAATTTTCCTTACTTAAAAAATAACATTATTTATTATATGTATTTAACATATTATTACAAATTCACAGCCATCATTGGTACAATGGGACAGCTTCTTACTGTAATCGCTATATTTTTGGGTACGATTTCCTCTGACAGAAAATCTCAATAGTTATTATTACCAGAATAAGTGAAATATTGTTACTTAAAATGTAGATATAAGATAAAACTCGTTTAAGCTGAGTTTTAGAGTATACATATATTTAGAATGTTCAAATATTATAAAAAAAACATCATATAGAGGGAAAGGGTACAGACCAAATGTCTAAATGAAATTCGCCAGTCAACTCACAGTGTTTCGAATTCAGGAGAATAGAGATTTTCAATGTTTTTCCTACTACATATGAGATTAAGCTTAAAGTCAAAACAAATCAAAAATTCCTTGTAATTTCTTGTACTTTATTAATCTAACATTAATTACAGGGCACAACAGCGGCAGAATTACTAAGTTCACAAGAACGAGGCGCTCTGGTGAAACATGTGTTGGAGGCCGCGCGTGCAGAGCCGGGCGACGAGCATGCACTGGAGCCGGCGCTCACCTTGCGACCTGGACAGAGTATTGGTGAGAGTTGTTTTATGATACATGGATTTTATATATTGTAGTTTCTTGTAAGATAATGGTTATTTTAATATGGCCACCGTGGCTGTTGGCTTATTTGCCACTGGGGATGAACTAGTTAAGACAAAACGTTGCGTTAATGTTATATGTTGTAAGATAGTGTCTTAATATTTGGTTTCCTCTTGTCCTGCTACATGAGGAAAATGCGTGAATTCTTAAATATATTTTAGTGATTTATAAGATTATTGTAAATTACACTTAAATAAAGCATACGTCATTTTTCATCAGATAAATTCTTTGTTTTTTTTCAATTTAAACTGAAGATCTAAGAAAATTACTAAAGCTTAATAATTTTCCACAGTACCGGCATGTGTAAGTCGTGGTGTAGTGGCTAGTATGTTTCCTCTCCACGAGCGTTCGTCTTTAGAGAATCTACGAAGGAAATGGGTTAAAACTCTATTCTCTCCGCAACCTTTGGGTACGTATGGCTGTATATAATGATTTGAATTAAGGAACCAATTGATATAAATTATAACTGTCAAATTTCTTACCACTCTGTCCGCAAAATTTTCGCAAGCAGTATACAATATTTAATTTGTATATTATTATATTGTATTACATTTTAATGTATGTATGTGGTTAAATAAATTATGTATTTGAGTTTTTGTTATTCCAGCTTATCTGTACCATTTCTCTCTATACATGTTTTTCCTTATATACATCAAGATATAATATTTAATTTCCAGATGAGATAAGTGAATATTTCGGTGTGAAAATAGCAATGTATTTTGCATGGCTGGGACACTACACGCAATCACTTACAGTACCTGCTGTGGTGGGATTCGTTTTTTGGGTAAGAAATTATTATTTTAGTATTTGTGTTAAAAGAAAGTTATAAGTTTAAAACAGAGGAAACCTAGTAAAAGAACCTTCGTTCTCACAAAAACATCGTGTTCAGTGGCGTAACTTAACGCCGCCCTTTGTCTAAAATCTGGTTTCTATCGCTCGCCCCACTTGCTGTGGAACCAGGCTTTTATATAGCGGAGAAATGAAAATATATTAAATTTAATTGTCATTCCGAGTAGAGTCGACATAACTATTGCGTTCACAGTTAGACGCTTGTGCTTATATGAAAATTATAGTGTAGCTTTTATGTTGTTATTTTTATTTATCTTTGTATGTTTCAGGTTTGGTTGGGAACAGCCAATGATTATTGGAAAGATATAGCGTACGTGTTATTCTCACTGTTCAACGTTTTGTGGGCTTGTGTTTATTTGGAAACATGGAAACGGTAAATTTTATTTTGTTTTTTTTTAAATCTTCATGTATCCCGTTACATTCAAATACATTTGAATATATAGCGGTTTTTTTAAATATATACAATTACGAAAAAATATTATGTATTTCATTCTCTTTTATTGTGACGAAATAATTTAGCGCCTTCTCTATTTAGTCTCTATTTGTTATAAGACTGTTTGAACCAAACCCAAAAAATGAAAATGATTCATTCCTCCGAGTGGGAATAGAACCCACAACCACTGCGTTTATAGCTGGACGCTGTGACGGTCTCTAAATAAATATTTTTGCATATGTTTTTTTTATTTACAGATATTCTAATGTGCTTGCATACAGATGGGGAACGTTAGACCAAAGAGACGAGCTCTTAATTGAGCCAAGACCTTTATTTCAGGTAATATTACTAAAATCATAATTTAAAAAAGTCCTATTATTAAAAATATTTTAGAAAATGATTCGAACGGTACGAGTTCGAATCCCGCTTGTTCGAATCTTGAAAAAATCTGTAAAGTGCTACTTTACCCTTAGAACACACACAAAAAAACATTAAGAAAAATATTTTTCCCTCTTTATTGTGGAATAACACTTTAAAAATATCGTTTTGAAATAAATAATACATATATATTTCTTTCTTAGTACTACTCGGCTAATGATTGTGGATACAAGGTTCATAATAAAGATTATATTTTATTTTTCTTATATTAGTGTCTCAAACTAGAATAGTTTAGTTGTTAAAAAGGTTGTTTTATAGAAATTGTTTGACATTTGCGTGAAATAGTTGATCATTTTCATATTTCATTAGGTTTCATGTTATAAAGGTTCTTAGATGTTTTTGTATGTTTGAATGCCTTAGTGAGATTATGTTTAAGATGAAATTATATTTTAAATATTCATTTATACACATACATGTTTTGATTCGCGACAGATACCATTAAATATTTTTTATTTACTTTAGTAAATATAGATAATATATTCCCTAATAAAGTAACCTACGACCTAAATTCCTACTCAAATTCCTATGATTATTGTGTGTGGAAAAACTAACCGTTAAAAGCGTATTTTAAGATTCAAAACAATTTTCTAGCTAGTTAATTTTCAATCTGAAGATGTGATATAAGATTAAACTGGAAATTATACTTTTTTCCGTATAAAACTTTGCTATCGCAAAGAATCATATGGACTCAGGAATACTTATTTATGTATTTATTTCATTTTATTTATTTTAATACTTTATTACACCATAATTGATATTAATTAACTAAAACACGAAATGAAAAACAAACCTAAATTAACATAAACAAAACAAACACATTGTCTCATTATATCCCATTATTAGATAACTAGCAATAGAATAAAAAGCAGTTAATGTTTAATGAACTTCTAAGAATAGATTCTTCTAGCAACATGCATCATTCATGAAATATGTAAAGTATTTTTATAATATTGAGTTTTTAGTAAAACTTTTACAACATACTTTACTACTCAAAGTACGATATAATTTCCTTTACACGTAGTATAAAAAGGTAAAAAATTACGGTCTACAAAAAAAAATAAGTGGGGTCTACAAAAAGTTTGAAGGGAAGTGGAACTACTATTCCTATACAACAGAATAACCTTATACAAGTTATGTAAAAAACATTTTCCATGTACGGGTACCAGGGCGACATGGCCACCAGCGAGGTGACGGGGCGCCCCGAGCCGCACTACGCGGCGTGGCGACGGCGCGCGTGGCGACACTGCGTGTCTTTGCCGCTGATGTTGATCTGTTTGGGCGTGGCGGCGTTGGCGACGTTTGTCTTGTTGAGGACGCAGGTGCATATCATGTTTTAGTATTTTCTTTGTTGTTGTAGATGTTTGGATGTTTCTTAAATTTTGCTTGATATATAATGTTAACATTGTGTAAAATGGGTCTATACAAATACAGTAAAATAGTTAATTTAAATATTTATTTAATTTACAATATTTTACTTTATTCTTCTGCACAGGACTGGTGGGAGGACACAATATTTTATTTTAGTTGGATTCCACGAGCGCTGCTCGCTATTTTAATTGCGGTAGAAGAAGAAGTTTATGCCAGAATCGCTAAATGGCTCAACGACAAAGGTATTTTTTAATAATAATAAGTAAATTAATCCGTTTTTTTTATCGTAGTACCCTGTAAAATATAATTTTTGATAAAAAAAATATGCTTATGAACATAGATGATATTATATTATATAGTAACATTACAAAGTAACTTTTTCCATTCTCTAATAGTAATTACTAGTCCTAATAATCTATATATTCGATCTTTTTGTATAGTAGGTATTTCTTATGTTATATACACAACTTCTTAAACTGTACTAAAATTATTTTTTTTTTTTTTAAAAGTTTAATTTAAAAAAAAATCCTGAGCACTAAAAGAACTCTTCATTATTATACCTATATTTCAAATATCTTACATTTTTATGTATATTCAGTGAGTTTTTCATTTAATAGCAACGTTTGATCAATAACATTACAAAAACTTTGTCTTTTTTGCATGCAATAATCTTCCAAGTTTCTTCTAGACTTGATCTAGATCCGAGTAGATTAAATTAGCACGTATAATAAAAAAAACATTAAATAGCGTATCCATAATAAAAAAAAATCAGTTTAGTCTTTTTCCAAGTAACTGTAGATGAAAATATTAATAAGTAGTGGTAAAATATGACTATAGCGCATATTGTTTTCTCTTTACCGCTTACCAAACTGGAATGGATGAAACAACATTTCGTTATAATGGTAACTTCTACGATATATAAACAGAAAACTATCGACTCGAGACAAAGTATGAAAATCATCTGATACTGAAAATAGCATTGGTTTGTATTTGATGCTAAAAACTAATGCCGTAAAGTCACGCTTTAAATACACTAAAAATTATTTAACATACGTTTTAATGTTAAAAATGAAGTTTCGACTTTTAAAACTGCATTCTTTAAGCATGCTATTTTTTTAATCTGTGCACGCTATTATAATATTTGCATGACGTAAATTTGGTTTAAATAGTTTTTTTTACATTTTACATGTTGTAAATAAATAACAGCTATCGATTCAACATTACATAATTTTATAAATAAAATTGAAATAATTAACAAAATAATCATTGTTATTACAAATTCACAATCACCACATTCTCATGACACTTTAATTTTATTTTAGTCAGTGACTACGAAAAGTTATTAAGGTACATTTTCGTAATGTTTTTAAAATTGTCCTTAAAAAGTTGCCTCTTTATCAGTTTCACGCTATATCTCGCTTGTAACAGGGTAGACAGAGGGAGCCTAGTCACGCAGCTTTCTCTTCTCCGCTGAGGCCTTCTCTCTTCTTCTCCACTCAACACGCAATGCCTTCGGAATTCGCTTTTCCGCCGAATTCCGAAGGCATTGCGTGTTGAGTGGCGTAACTCAACGGAGCGCTTTGCCCCGGCGCCAGAGCCAGGGAATGAATATATTAAATATTTAATTTTTCGAGTGCTTCCACACATTCGTACCCTTGTGTCATGCCTGACCTTTTAAAAAAAATTATTATATGTATAATATAAATATTATAATTATTCATTAAATAATATCACATTAATATTACAGTAGAAAGGATTTTGAAATATTTATTACAAAGCAAAATGAAAGAAAACACATTACGAAATGGTACCTCAAAAATATAGTATTATATTGCTTTCGATGTATAATCCCTAAATAAATTTGAGTAATTAAAAATACATGTAATTGTTTTTCTTTACAGTTTCAGTTTGTGAATTCGTTCATGAGTTTGTTCTACATAGCATTTTATCTGCAGGACATGGATAAGCTGAAAGAAGTAAGTATTTAACATTGAAAAAAAACTTATAATTGCTATGTGTGGGTTGAATTTACAATTGCTAACAACAAAACTATACTATATGCTTAGGTATTAATTGGTGAATTAGGCGACAGTTTCATGCGTTTCTTTTATATGAGACTATGCATGTAGGGTTTTTTTATATATCGATTCAGCGTAGAGGTCTTAACGATTTTTGGTCGATTAGAAAAAAAATGTATGAAAAAAATAAACGACAAAATTTGTCTTTTGAAAATAAAAAAATATGTATTTTTTCAGCAACTAGCTGTGTTACTTATAACTCGTCAAATAATAGGCAATTTAAAAGAATCTGCGTTGCCATACCTCATTGAAAACTTAAGATTAGCTAAGATTTGTTTCGACGTATTTGGAGCTTTGAGTCCAAGTAAGAGTGAGTATGATTTTTTAATTTTTTTTTATATATAAGCTCAAAAGAAACAATAATATTGGCAGTGTTATAAATTTTACATATTATATAGATTTTGTACATTTTACGTTGATCCGCAGTATTTTAATTATTAATAATTAGAAATTTAAAATTATATACATTATAACATCTAGTAAAATTAAATATTTAGACGAATGAAGTTAATTGGGAGAAGATATTATAGACATAAAAAAATATATATATTTATATAAAGTTAAGAAATTATTTATTACCTTCACATTCACAGTACCGACATCAGCACAACTAACAGAATTATTCGAAAAGAAAACATCGTCGTCGGGAGATCAACCAGAAATGCTAATTAATGGTAGCACTGATAAGGAGAAAGATAGAAGAGACTCGGACAGTAGAGAGCCACTCGCTCAGAAAGTCATACATCAAGCTGAGTTAGAATCTCAGTTGTTTAAGGTAATAATATTGAATATCATAAAGCGCGGCGTTGAGTTTTGTTATTCAAGTTGGAGAATGGATAGTGCTTAAGTAACTTGACACTGCTTTCCCTACTATGCGGGATACGGCGTGAAGTTAAAACGTATCTTTAATTTTTACCTACATATAATATGGTTTTCAATATTTATTACGATTTATAGAGAAATATATATATTAATGGCAATACTGACATAGAAAAAAAAAGTTTAGATAACAGACAGTAAGTTGGTCAGAAAATTATACATGAGGCTGAGTAAGTCAGGCCTGTTTAAGGTGTTTAAGGTTATAAGTAGTTAATAAATGGGTATTTAAATGTTATATTTGAGGCTGCCGTAGCGTATCGGAACAAACGTGTAACTGTACGTCGCAATTTGTCTTTGTAACAAGAATGGGGTAATGAATTATTTTCATTTACCCATTCTGGTAACAAGACAAATTGCGGCCATCATTAAACACAATGTTTGGAAAATTGGGTGATGCGTGGGAGTGTTTTAACGCTAGGTTATCTCTGTCTAGCCTGCTATATTCGGTATATCTGTTAATGTTAGTACGAAGGCACGTTTGCGGAGTACCTGGAGATGCTGACGCAGCTGGGCCACGTGGTGCTGTTCTCGGCAGCCTTCCCGCTGGCAGCACTATGCGCGCTGCTTAACAACGCGTGCGAGGTGCGCGCCGATGCCTTCAAGCTGTGCCACGTGGCGCAGCGCCCCTTCGGCGAGCGCGTCAGCAGTATAGGCAGCTGGCAGGTGCGTGTACATGTGTGTCGGTTGACTGATAGCCAGAAACTAATAAACTATAGTGAACATATGAACAGTTAACATTTTGACAGCATATTTTGTGGAAACATACTGAGAAATTAAGAATAACCTGTCAAAGAATGTATGAGATTGTGAAATTATACTTATAAATGCCAACATTTTGTATAATTTGTCTGTAATATAACAATAACATGAAACGGGCGAAGCCGCGTTTGAGTCGCTAGTAAAAGAAATAAAACAGTATTTTATTTTTCCAGCACGCAATGGAAGCAATGGTAGCTGTAGCAGTTTTAGTGAACTGCGCCTTAATAGGATTGTCCGGCCCCGTGCACCGCTTGTTACCAGATGCGACTCCAGCGCAGACCATATTGGTCATTGTTGCGTTGGAGGTAAGTTAGATTTGTATTGGTTTTAGTTTGAAATGTTTTTCACTTTATTTCAACTTTACGCTGTGCCATGCCTGATACAGCGTGAAGTGGACTTTTTTAATATTATTAAATTAATGTGAATACATTGTCATCAGCACGTGGTACTAGTAATAGTGCTATGTCTACGTATAGCGATACCGGAGATACCGGGGTGGCTGGCGACTGAGATGGCCAAAGTGGAATATCAAAGACGGGAAGCCATTAAGAATGCACACGCCCCTTTGTTGGTGAGTGTGGGTTTCATTTTTTTGTTTCTTGGTGTGGTTTCCAGATGATACTTTAGATAGTACAAAGCATTAAGACGCACCCATTGTTTGTCCTTATAGCTTAAAGTATAAGTATGCAATATTTATGTTTTAGTTTTGTCGTTTCGTAATAATTATCTATGAGTGGATTCACCCACTATAATTAATGAACCAATCACAAGCATCACCGGCAAAACGGCATGAGCCAAAAATGTCCGTGATATTGTAATAAAAAATCAGTTTCGTCAAATGATAAATCTTATTGCTCAACATAAGATGTAAATAGCTGTAATAGCATTAAAATAATATTATTATACGTATTTTAAGTAGTTAGTTTTAAACTTATTAGTTTCTATTTGATAACATAATCTGTGATAAGTTATTTTCAATTGTCATTAACGTTATAAGAACGTAAGAAACAGTATATTTTGTAAATATTTTCAGCAAACAATATGTTCATTTTTTTAGTATACATCTCTAACGTCACATATAATTAATAACCTAATTCCGCAGTCGGAAGGCCCCAGCCAGGACGACATACGCACGTCGACCCGCAACACGCCGACGCGTGGGGTCACGCCCACCACTCCCAAAGTAGACAAACCGCAGCCGCCCACGAAGCGCATCAACATCGGCAACATACCCGAGATACCGCCTTTCAGGTGAGTGTGTTTATGTGGCTCAATTAGAAACGTGACGGTTGTCAGTTCGATTCTCATGAAGATTGGAGCCTCACCCACCGCGTTCAAACTGGATAAGCCATAGCCTTAAACTAGACCCATTATTATTGATAGAATACCCAAGATATTGCGGTTCAGGTGAATGTGTGTGTCTGTGTTTGCAAACATGAAGTTTATGGTTTCTATCTCCAAAAGGAGAGTCACGACTTATTTCCAGTTTTCCGTTCTGAGACATAGAGTGTGGCGTTAAGTACCGTTGATGAATGGATTAAGTGGAGAAAGGAGTGTCTTGACACTAAATTCTCTCTGCCCATCCTGCTACATATGGAATAATGCTTGAATATTCTTATTTATTAAAAAACGTAATTACTAACTGACTTATAATTAGAAGCATAAAGGCAGGACATAGGTAATATTAACTCTAGAATATTCGCAGTTCATTGAGTGATTTAAAGTGTATTGTAAATTTTTAACAAATAAACTTAAACTGACATTAAAAAAAATTCTCCTTGCATGTTTTCAATTTGTTAACAATTGTATTGAAATTTTGAGTAATCACTTTGTTTTTGACTGCAAAATATCGTCGGCACTGATATATTGAAATAAAATGTGACATTGGCAACAGAAAATGTTATTTATTATAGGGATCAATAAAAATTTAATACATATTATAATAATATACTTTGACATTTTATGTTGTATCATCGTATGGTAGCTTTAAGATATTGCATGTCATTATTAAGTGTGAATGATGCATTTGTTATAATAAATTTTATATAAATATAACACACTTATGTATGTACGCGCATGTACAAAATAATTCATATGTCCAATTGTCCATACAAAACTCAGGTAAGTATATAAAGATGTGTAAATCGATGTTGTTAATACATGTTTATTGAAAAGTACAGATAATAAACAAATTATTCAAGAAAATCATATATCATATTTTAAGTATATAAAAATACCATACTTTAGTTGTATGTAGCTGCCATCTTACACATGATCCATACATTCATGTATTTTTAAATTAGTTTTATTCTTTTTGTTTTCAGTTAATTTGACACAAGTAATATGCCTGGAACGGTGTGTAGTTACAGATTATATATTCATTCCATTGAATCAGTATTTATTATCTATGTAAAAGCTTATTATTACTTAATAATTATTAAATATTGTAATTATTATTTGCAATAAATTTTACCTCTCAATCGTAGTTTTTCTTGGCCATACCGAATATTGTATGCAAAATACATATATACAAGAAGGTAAAACGATAGTTCTATTAAATCGCTTTTTGCTATCTAACATTACCTTGTCACTATCAATCTTTACACACCCTAACCAAATGATATAATCAATTATACATATTTATGTTTAAAATACATAAAATCCCAATATTTTTATTCTATTCTATACACACATTTTCTTCATGGCACGTTTTTTATATATTATGCTTTCTTCTCCACTCGCTTCGTATAAACCTGTTTATTAGTATATGAGATGTATATATGTATGTTTACATGATTCCAGGCCTAAAGCAGCGTCTATAACGGAGCCGGTTACAACAGGTTCCTTGCAAATGCTACAAGATGTCAGTCCTACTAAACCTATACGTCGTAAGGTTAGTATTTTAAAAAATAAAAGTAGCTTCAGTTTAATGTTTCTGTCAAGATCTCGCGAATTTATTTCGATTTTTATTTCGAATAAAATTAAAAAGTATATAGATAATATGCACTTAAGGATGTACTAAAAAAAGATATATACATACATACAGGAGGGTGTGGGCGCCCCCCTATCGCTGCTAGGTGTCCGCCTGCGTGACGAGCCCTTGCACCGCTCCGCGCACTGCATACCGCACCCACATAGACCACTTGTTAATCCCACTTTACAGGTAGGGTATATGATTGTATATTAAAATACATATATATATATATATATAAAATATGCCACATTGCAGGATATGCAGAAGGAACTTACAAAATAATAATTATTTCTGCCCTAATCCAAAACGGCGTTTAAAGCTGCAATTAGTCTTACTACGGCGGGAAAATGATTATATGTAATCATATTACTATAATTCATATGATTTTTTTCTCTTACATGCATAAGCGTTAGCATTGAATTTTTGTTTATTCTACTATACATCATGACGTCATCATCGAAATTGATGGATGGATGGATTATATTGAGTTTACGTTTTATCTAACTCCTCCGATATCGCTGGACACGGCCTGGACGTCAAAAACTATATTTTCATCAAATTAATTGTGGGATCATAATTTGATCAATTATAAAGAACAAGAAATATGTATTTTTCATATAATTCTTCACTTCAATTCAACTGAGGTTGAGAAATTTAAAACAAGTAATCAGAAATAAAATAGTTTTAGTTGTCAGCTTGTAGTGTTACTTCACACAATTAATTGAATATTTTAGGAGCTGTCAGGCAGCGTAAGTGCAGGTGGTTCTGAACCGGATTTGAACGCGGTACCTTCGACAGTGTCGATCACTCCATCTATGGAAACTAGCGCTACTTCCAGTGAGGATGACAAACCTAAGGATAAAAGTAGTGAGTGAATTGAATGTACTTCATAAGTTGCTCAAAAGTCTCTTATTTTTGGAGTTGGAGTCAGTGGCCAAAAAAAAACGTTAATAAAAAAGTAATTTCACACTTTTTCCCCACATATGGCAGGGTAGACAGATGTACCCTAGTGTTAAGACACTCCCTATCTTATGCGTCCCCTAATTTTCGTGACATTGCATGTTGAGTGGCGAAACTCAATAGTGATCAACAGTGCGCAAGCAGCATTAATAGAAAACTTCTAAATAGATACTACAAATAAACACACAATATTGATGATTGTTGTGAGTGTCTCAGTGGAGTAAAATATTTAATATTTTCATTTGTTCGTTCTGGTAACAAGACAAAGCGTGGCGCTCAGTTCCGCTACTCAATGCACGCAATGTCTCGAAAACTCGGTGGTGCGTGGGGAATGGTGTCATTAAACTGGGTTCCTTTCGCCTATCCTGCTATGTGCGGGATACGGCGGGAACCGTGCTCCTAAATATAAAACTTACAAAAAACCACTGCTCGGAAAAAGATATTCAAATAAATAATACAGATTTGACACGCAATACCTCCAGAATTCGGCGAAAAGTGGAAAATGGAGTGTCTTAACACTAGGTTCCTACTGCCTACTCTGATTTGATTTGAACTCCCAGGTCGGTCTCGAGCTCGAGCAGCGCTGGTAAAACGAGTACGTTCAGTCGCTGTGTTCTCTTTGGGATTGCGCAAA
Organism: Heliconius cydno galanthus; assembly: GCA_036379175.1. Taxonomy (NCBI): domain Eukaryota; kingdom Metazoa; phylum Arthropoda; class Insecta; order Lepidoptera; family Nymphalidae; genus Heliconius; species Heliconius cydno. The sequence goes on from JAKRZM010000999.1 coordinate 2,251,460, forward strand.
GCACGAGAAGCTGCAATGGCGGCTGATAAGCACTCTCCTCACACACCGGAGAGACCTCACACCACACCAGTAAGATATTAATTGGTATTGAATACAAAATTAGAAATTAATTTAAAAAAACCGGATAAGCGCGAGTCGGTCTCGCCCATCGATGGTTCCGTTCAATTTTTTTTAGGATTTTTGTCCCCCTTTTAAGGCTATTATTTTTAGGATTCCATAACAAATGTATAGTTTTAGATCTTATCCTGAACTAGTACTACCGGTAGATGCTAGCTGCCAAATTTCATAACTCTAGGTTCTGGAAGTACCTTATTAATTTTGATTCCCTTCATAGTGTCGAAATACGCGTTTTTTTGCGATATTACGGCCATATCTTTTATTTCAGTAAATGTAGAATTACAATTTCTTCAGTAAATCAAGGGACCGTAGACTTGAGTATATGATATGAATTTCAACTTGATATCTCCAAGCGTTCCTGTGATAAAGGCTCTTGACAGACAGACAGATAGACAGACAGGCAGGCAGGCAGACAGACGGACGGACGGACAACAAAGTGATCTTATACCCTTATAATATTCATTTTTTCCTTAAGAGGTACGGAACTTACGGAAATATAATTAATATATTTAATTATACATTAATTTCAGGGTCCTCCCGCACCAATGCTAGGTGGTGAATTGTCCTTAATTCCGATCGAACAACTCATACAAGTTGAAGATGTCAAACCTAGACCTATCTCATAAATATACATTATAAATTTATAATAATTGTATGCATTTGTATTAAAAATCAACATTATTTCCATAAATAACTAAAAATCACGTTATCGTAAATGACACATAAGTTGATTCAAAATGGCGAGTGTTCTAATAATATATACTACCATCTTGGATTATTTTTTTGAAAAAATATTTTTGTTGCTTAATAGAACGGTCTACTATATTCTTTTTGTTTCATTGTTTAATTTTGGACAATAGCATTTTTCGAATGTGTAAAAATTAGTACATGTTATAATTTTATATTTATTTGTTATACTTATATTTGTTATATAACATAAAGTGAGAAATATATGAATACGCACAAAATGTTTTCGTGCATATCACATACCATGATTAAAATTTGAAGAGTTGAAATTTAAACGTGACGAAAAATATAGAACACATTTTTTCACAAATTCTTAAATTTTGCTTCAATAATCTTTTCTGGTGAAATAGGGATAAAAAGTTATGCATTTATAACAGTTACAGGTATTTTTATTCAAGAATTGGTAATTAAAGAATTAAAATTGAAATATTAATATTTTTACTTAGTTGTATAATAAACTTTATTTTACAAAGTCATTACACAAAAAATACTTTTCTTATTTATGTAAGTATGATACTTATGTTTCGTTTTTTGTATTAGTAAGTATTAAGTATTTAAGTGATTGATTATGTGTTTAATTTAGTTTTTATATCTAGAATTATGTATGTTATTAGAATTTAGTATCATAATCAAAATGGAAATATAAAGCAATAATACTTTACATGTAAAGATTTCATTATTTATTATTTTATGACCATTAATAAATATTCCCAAACTAATAATGTATTACATAGGCCACGTTTCAACTACCTAATATAAAAAATCGCTACATTGACAATTAATATCAAATTTAGGAAGTTAATGTTTTTATGAAAAGTAAAGCTTATAATTAAAGTTCGATTTAAGTATAAATAGGGCAGATTAAATGGAAATATCAAGTAAAGACAATATCGGGATATATTGGAGGAAAATTGTTTGGAGAACAAAATGTTGTATCTATTTGAAAACTAACTAATTGTATGTCATACTTTAGGTTTATCTTATTTCTTTATATTGAAAGTTGTAAATTGGTGGTATTCGAACCTACATTGCTTTTAAATGACGACAAGTTTATGTTGTTATTGTATTGCGTATTGAATATAAATATTAAATATGACGATAACATTGCAATACTTATCATTTTATGTAATATAATATAATTAAATTGAAGTATAATTTTAATTGATGTTAGTAGTTTTTCAAAACATTATATCAATATTGTTCCTCAAACAAATACGTACTTGATTAGCTAAAATGTTCACAAAAACACGAACGAATATTTTGGACATTTTTTAACGAGTTTTGTATGAATTTTTCGATGTTGTTAATGTCAAATGCAATTGTTGTTTCTTGTGGCTTCCGACTTCTATAAGCAATCGTCTGACAATAACATTAATAAATGTGTGGCGTTTGATCTTTGTCTTCTTTTCGACTGGATGAAATAAACTCTTTCTGTTAAATTATCATTTTGATTAAGTACTTTGCGTTTTGCGGATTTTTTAAACGACCACAATGTTCGATTGCGTTGATTTAGTTGAATTATCCACGGATTCTCGAGGAAAATGGTCTTGACAGACTAAATAGACCGACAGACGGACGGCCAATATACCTACAAGAATTCTATGTTTGCTTTTGAGTTATTGGTGGAACTAAAAAATTGAATTTAAACTATTACTACTTATTTACTAAAGATATAAATAAGAAAAAAGTAACATGATCTCATTTTTTTACAGAAACCTAAAAAATATCCAAAAGTAAATCGATCAAGATATAAATAAATAATAAGACACATGATCTATTAGTATTTTCTAAACAAGAAATGTTTATTTCGTCCAGTCATACTCTATCTGTGTAATACCGCTAGATTCCCTTCACATATTGTTGTCTAGGATATTGTATAGTGTGTAAACAAATCATTAAGTTTTAAACGTTTTAGACTATAAATACAATAACACGAAACTTAAATAGAGGTTGGTTATTATGAATACTTATTAATACATTTAAGTAATCTTTGAATTTTTATTTTTGTTGATAAAAAATTATAATTACCTCAAGAGCTCATTATTTTAATATGTTTTTATATTTTATTGATTTTAAAAATATGGTATCTGCGTGAAATATATTTCATTAATTAGCAATGTTTAATCCTATACGTATAGTAAATATTTAGTCTATCGACTTTCCCAATATTACTATTTATAAGCAAACTGGCAGCTATTTCACTTTTCCTTAACATTGTTTGTCAATACCATTTAGTTTCAGATAAATTAATGTGTTTTATTTTTATTCATTTTAACCTACCTCTACATTTAAACTTTTAACTATTTTTAAATACTAATAATAAGTAATGGTGTAATCCTATTGTGTATTATTTCATTGCATTATTTAATTAGGTTTGCTACATCGTCCTTTTTATATATAAATTAAAAACGACTCCACCGCCCTCTTGTAAGTAACACTGTATATGCATAAACTGTCAATTATAACTGAAGTTACCGAGTTATTTTTCGAAATTCAATACAATTTTTTACTATTATTTAAGAATGTTCAAATATATTTTATATATTATAATATACTTAGTTCTGCTCTCAAACTGTTATTTCCTATAACATTTATTATTTTTGGAAATAACAATTTGTTAATAATTAGCATCTACGCTTACGTACGTTTTATGAGTATGTTAGATTTAGTTAGTGTTTAACCCGTTGAAGGTAACGGTAATAAATTATTTTTAGCTTATACTATCGCGTATTATTAATTTGCTGAAATAAATTAAAAAATCATTTAAGTTTTATAATTTTTTTTCTTAGAATTTGACTTACACTGATGGGTAAACTGATTACTTTTATACCAATTATTATAGAGTCAACGAAGAGAACTGGAATATTATTAATTTATCCAAATTTTATGTTTATTAAGTACATTTAATATTGATAAATTCGAGCACGCAATGCCTCCAGAATTCAACGGAAAGTGGTTATACAGCATGAAGCTACACAAACAAATAAATGCTGTAACATTTTAGAGCTACAATATAAGAAATTAGAAAAAGAAACTTACGTACATTTCCGTTTCATTTTGGGCAAAATTTTTCATTATTTTTACTATAAGTAAATATATTTACTTTAAAACATTCTTAATTTATTTCAGTAAATCAATATACAACAGCCTGTACGATTTTAGTATAGTCACATTTGAGAGAAATAGGATAGCAATTGGTTAATTACAGCTTACGATTAACATAATATAGCTTTAATTACATAATATATTTTTGTTTTTTATACTGGGTGGAATTGTCAGCACCACTTTAAATGAAACCACAGTCTTAACTACTCTATAAAAGCCTAATATAATTCAGAAAAAAAATAATTCCCAAAAATGAAAAAGTTATTTTTTCAAACAAAATAAATAATAAAATTATCGTTTTAAAATAAAACGCCATTTGTAAAGTCTAACATAGGCACGCACACTCTTACCTGTCAAAGCGGCAACGTCGCATACGTATGTGTGAGTGACACGAAATACAGGTATGGATAAAAATCGTGAAATGAAAAAAAAAATCCTACGTCCAAACTGTTGAGGTACCTTGATTATTTTTTTTTATTCTGGGTTTGAAATATGTTACCCTATATGCAGTTTCAGTAAAAGAAGCGCTGCCTCTTCCACCCTGTATAACAATTATTCCTCGATACTGAAAATCATTTAACGTGAGTGTCTTAGAATGTGAAATATTATCTTGTCTTAGATATGTTTTTTAAATTATTCGTATGCGAAATAGTGATAAACTTATTAATATTTTTATTTGTATTTCGTTTTGCAATAAATGTTCAAGCAGCCTTTACACTACATTACTTCTAGTGCACTAGGTGAGGTAATTACAAATAAGCGTCACGGTTTATTATTTTTTTTTTTTGTCTAATAAACATTAACATTTTTCTCCATTTTTTAATTTACAACATTTTTATATTCTAAACATTATACTTCCGGTTTACATTGTTTAATTTACATTAATTCATTCTTTCATACATGTACAATAGTCTACATCTAGTAACCTACATGATATAGTGGACTAGAAAATGTGGTGTAATAAACGCTTAAATAATCCTTCAACCTCTAATATTATTCTCACTTCCTAGTTTAAAACATTCTGTTCGTTAATATTCATATTAGGTAATACAATTTTGTTCTTATCTGTCTTAATTTTAGTCGTTAAGTATTTTTTAAAATAATTAACAATTTTACAGATTATCTATAAATCTGCTAATATTAATAATATTTCTTTGCAAAGTGCCAGATCGAGTAATATTTTATATTATGCTGCGAACTCTTGTATTTTGACTCGTTTTAGTATTAACAGTAATATAAATTCGAAATTGTTTGTATTGAAGTATTACTCGATCGTAAGTTAGGTGATGTGAAATGCTTTATTCTGAATAGCATTGCGAGGTAGCAAATTAAATATTTGTTGTTACGTACTTATTTTTTATATGAGATATTGATAAAATGTTGCATTTTTAAGTAGAAATATAAATTTTATGTTTGCATAATGGTAATGCTGTTTTATTTGAGCCCTTTCCTTGGATTTTTTTTTATATTTATCAGAAGACATATAAAATATATAATAAAAAATGGCTTTTAAATGTTGTTTTTTTATCTTTTTATTGTAATATTAACTGTGCTTAAATTAAATAAGCAGTATATTTATTATAGCATGTCTATCAGCTTCACGCTGTATCCTACACACAGCAGGGTAGAAAGAGGGAACCTAGTGTTAAGACACTCCGCTCCCCACTTTCAATATAAGTACTAATTACAAATCTCTACATAAATATGGTAAATAGAAATCACGGATTGAATAGATACAAAACGTAAATATCAAATAGTTTTCGTTACTAACTTGGTATGTTATTTTGTTTTTATTCACAACCACTTTTTGGATACTGCAATACCCTGTATGGATGTAAAGTCCCTAAATTTACCTTTCCTTGCCTTGTCTTGCTCGGCGGTATACTTATCTATGCATTTTAGAGATATTTTAAAAAATATATATAATCTGTTAGATTTTGACAGAGCGTTGTACAATATAGAAAATGGCGGTTGTTGCAATAAGAAAATATATTATTTGCAATTAGTACTATATCTTTGTACACTTTAAATAATTATTACTATGAATAGTTTAAATCTGGTTGTTTAATAATGGATATAAACTAAAAAAAAAATTGTTATTACTATACAATACCATTATAATAGTTCTAGCTAAGCACTAGTAATAACGCGGTTTTTTGATTACTTTGTTTTTATGTAAATAAATTGCTGTGATAGCATAAGTGTTTGTGTAAAAATAAAACAGTGTTAAATGTGTTAATATTTAATACTAAACATTGATTTGAATGTAGCTTTTAATACATCTTGTGTAAAAAAAATAGTGATGTGTTGATAATCATTAGCCACCAAAACAATGGGTGAAAATGAAGAATTTAATACATTAGCATTTGAAAAGAGGCTAACTCAACTGAAAGATACCCAGGAGAGTATACAATCTATGTCATCATGGTGTTTGAAACAGAGACTTCATCATAAAAAGATAGTTTCAAGTTGGCTCAATGTTTTGAAAAGGGTAAAAGTTGAACAGCGGCTGGTATTGTTTTATTTAGCAAATGATGTGATACAATACAGCAAAAGAAAGAATTACGAGTTTGTAGAAAGCTGGGGTCTTAATTTACAAAAAGCCACTCCATTAGTAAGGTATGCATTGAGGTTATGTTTTTATATTGAAAACTATTATTTCTTTTAATATATTATAATCTCTTTATAAATAATAATATTTACGAGTACAATTACTAAATGCTTTTTATTTTTTATTATAATTTTAGAGATGAGAAAGTAAGACCAAAAATCTTGCGCATTTTTAAGATATGGGAAGAAAGATCTGTGTATGATGATGAATTCTTATCAGATCTCACTGGCTTACTCAGTGCAGGAGCCATAAAGAAGACTGATGATGATCCTTTGGACTTCCAAGTAAATATAAAGATTTTTACAATTTAACTTAAAGTAGACTGAATTATTTTAAGATACAGCTTCACTGTATCCTGCAGATGGAAGGGTAGGCAGAGAGAACCTAGTGTTAACATACCTCGTTCCCCACTTCCCTCTGAGTTCTGGAGTCATTGCATGTTAAGTGGCAGAACTTAACGCCACACTTTGCCTTGACACCAGAGCGAAGAAATGTAAATATAAATTTAAATAAATATTTCATTTCCTCATGGCCAGCTGCGGCCTAGGGGCACAAAGTGTGACTGTAAATTAACTGGTAGTGGGTTTGATCAACAAGGAATTGAAATATTTTAAGATACAAGGCTATATAAAAACTGTACTATTCTTTTTTTTTCAGCCACAGCAGCTAGTAAATAAAATAAAACAATGTTCAGTTTTAGAAGCAGATACTCAAATAAAATTAAAAAGTATACATGATAGTCATTTAGAGTTATCTGATGCAGAGGCATTATGTGCAAATTTAAAAGGTAAATTTTATATAATAATATAATACAAGAAATATTGACACTACACTAAAATGTAATGTTACTTAATTGGTATCTAATTACAAATTTAATATCATTAATTTATAACAATCTTACTAGTAACAACCTGCAGCATATTGTAGCGCAGTAGGACAACCTGTAAAATGTGTGAGCGCAATGATTCAATGCCCAATTGGTTGATGAATTATTTTCATTTCCCTGCTCCAATTGGAGGAAGTGCAGCATTACGTTCCAGCACTTATTGCATCATGTCTCTTATCTAGGTGAAAAGTTCAAAAGCTCAGTGGAACTATTTTATTTCAATTCTTTTCATTTTCCCACTCTTCGTAGATCAAATGGTGCATTGACATTATCAATCTCTGTCTACCATGATACTGCAGGATACAGCATAAAGCTACTAATTTTGTTTTTCAACAGATAGAAGTCATAAAGATGATGTAGAAAAAGAATTGGGTGAAGGTATAGTGTGTGTTGAGAAATATACACAAGCATTACAAAGGGAAATAGTTGCAAGAGAAGCTTTGTTAGCGCTGCTAAGTTCCGCAAATCAATATTACTCCACTCAAAGAGGGGAAGTTAAAGTTGTGGCTTATGTGAGTATGTCTTGTTATTGATATTTTGTAAGGAACAATAATACTTTTTGTGTCTCTTGTTTCTTATAATAATAATTAACTTCTATAGTATTTCAATGGTAAGAGATATCTTTTGCTTTATACATACATACTGCTATTTTTTATAATACTTGTTTTATTGTTAATTATTTTATTTAAAGCTTGACTGTCTCTCAGACAGACCTATTATTGTATAAAATTGTCTTTCTTTCCTAACACCTATCTCACCTGTGACACCTAACTCTTTATAACAATTATTATATATATAGGTAAATCTATATATTAATTAATATGTAAACCAAAAAATGTATACCTTGCAGAATGCTAATATTTTTGTAAAATTATGTGTTAAAGATACACTAAATTAATAATATATGTATATCACATTCTACCATACATATAACAAAACATACAAATTTATTGTATGTGTCAAGCGGTCCTTTAGTTTCTCTAAATGAGTAAAATGTGATATCTGACACTAGGAAATTACTTTGTTATCGCGAAATTAGGTCTTTAAAAAAAGTTCATTGTTAAACTTGCCTCCAGGCATACAAAAACTTTGGGGCTCGAGTGCGTGCTTTAAAAAGGAAGCTAGACGAACTAATACCCACTCTGCCAACTGCTGCACCGTCACCTCCACAGCGTGATGAGGATGTACCATCCCCTGGGCCTGATGAGGATCTGGAGCTACCTGTGCCTGATGTGGAGGAAGGTGAGGATTTAACATTACAGAGAGCTTGGTGGTTGTACCCTCGAAGCCATTAAATCTTTCAGCTTTCAGCCTTCTTGATTTGATTCTAAATTTTGAGTACATTTAATGAGACTACTATAATAGATATTAGCTTGTATTCATATAATATAATAATTTTACCAATAATAGTTACTTTGAACATTGCATTAGCTTTATCTGTATCTATAAACAATATTTAGTAAAAAACTGTTTTTATAATTTTTTTAACATTAATTTATTATTTATTACAGTGCAATACAATATAGATAGAACATTCAATACGTCACTCTCCGCCGACGGATCCCTATATAACTTTGGACTCTCGTCTTTTCTTACTTCGGACAATCCCATGGCTTTATTCAATGAAAGTGCTGAATTGGATATTAGCTGTAAGTATTCACTTTTTTTAAACTCTTGTTTTATTCTTGTAATTATAGTTGGAATTTTGTCATTTCGTATGAAATGTATCTGAGAAATAAAGTGTTTGGTTTAATATGATCTCTAAATATATATGTTAAATACAGCCGATTAATGCACTTAATGATTTTTAAAAAACTGACTCTTAAGATAATGTCATGAATATTGATGAAAAAACTGTCTTAAAATTAAAAAAAAAATAGTAATAATAAAGTAAATAGAATATAAATATATTTAATTGTTGTCTAAAATTTGTATATGTAACTCATGTATATGTCATGAAATTGAATATAAAATTCTTTTATGTGTAATGTTTATATTTCAATTAATGTTGAATAATTTGAGGCCTTCATGGCACAGCGGCACAAGGGTGTGACTAACAAGGGTGTGGGAAGTGAAATATTTATTTACGTTTATATTTCCTATATATCAATTACATTTCAGATATAAAAAAAATTATAAGTATTATTTATACACAAATTTTTCTATGGTACCCACTTTTAAGTAAAGAGAATATATTCAATATTATAATAAATTGCGTGGATTATAAAACGTAAAATCTCTTAGTGCTTTTCTACATTTCCGAAGATGTGTGAGTGCTCTACGCCGCATTGCCTGTCAGTCGTTCAGTAATGAAAGTGTTTTGTATAATTACCATATTTATGTAGAGATTTGATTCACGCAAATAAACTGTTATGTATAGCATGTAGTCTTAAAAATAAACAATATTGTACATATATTAAAATAGATAAAATAAGCTTACATTATTTTAAATTATATAGTCTATGATCATGGATAATTGAATATGGATTATCGCGTTTTTTTATGGTACTTTGATGATGAATATTATTTGTGTTATATAGAATAATAACAACTTCATAATATAGATATTTTAAGATACATAACATTAAATGTATCATACCAACTATAAAAAAATAATTTTACAGCAAATAAAATACAAGTAATTAATTCGCGGCCGAATGAAAAGCAAGAGTTTGATTTAGGTGACATTTTGGATAATTTTGATCCGCTCGATAATATATCCACATCCTCAGAGAACAATTCAGGTAACACACAATTGAATGCATGCATGAATGGATGTTATATGTCGCATTTCTTATGCATAAATTGGAATCATATGCATAATTGGATTATTATAATCTTTTAGTATACATATTTTTGATTCCTATCTTAAAGACAGGATTTAAATATAGTAAAACTATTATATAATATAAATATAGTAAAACTATATTTAAGTGTTTTTTTCCTTTCCACAAAGTGGTGTTCACTTTGTAAATTTTGATCATAGTCTATATTATATTTATTTAACTAACTAACCCGCGCCTGTTGGAAACCTTATATGTTTTCTAAGAAACATAGGTTCGAGTCCTGCTACATAATATTTCTATAATATATTTCTATTCTCAGTATGGAATGAAAATGACTATGAAAATTAAATCCAAATTTTGTGACATATCACAATCATTCATACACTTATTTATTTTATTTATTAGAAAATCACAGATTTGCGTAGCATGTTGTTATTACTATCACTTTGTTTTTTTTCCTTCCTTTCATTAAAGAAATTTTAATTGTCTTGTGTATCAGTTTTGTTTTCAAAAGTGGATACCATAAGTCGATACGTAGATGTACGTAATGTCTGATCGATAAGTAGGTATTTAGTATTTGTTTTTATTATTATATAGTTATTGATTTTGTTTTTGTCGTTTGTTATAGTGTGTGTTGTATTGATTGCATATTTATAAGAAAATAGTTTTAAGCGGCGATGATGGTACACCAATTCTAGTATACTACTAAGTGTCCATTAGTAGGGCACAAGATACTGTAGAAATAGAATAGCGCATGTACGTAGATATGTAGGATCCTAACATTAACTACGTTAATTGGAACACTCTGACTGTAGCGACATCTACAGAGACCTATCTACAATAAAATTAAAGTAAAAAAACCTTTTTTAAGAACAAGCTTTTATTTTGTGTCAATAAAATGAACTAAAAAGTTATAAATAAATTAACTCTAATAAGAAATATAACGCTTAATAAATAATAAAAGCGTAATTATACCATCAAACTTTATTACTGACCCTTTGAAAAATAATATTACAATATTGGTAAATAATATATTTCTTTAATATTTCAGCGGCGAGTGCAAACATGTCACAAACGCAAGAAGCTCTGCCGGGCCTCGACCTGCTAACTCCGGAAAGTACTGGCAACCCACCACCGCCTACTTCGTTTTACGGAACTATGGAGACAATAACAAGTAAATATTAAATTGAAATAAAAAAAAACAGCTTCTGTATCTATATCCCGTACACAGCAGGGTAGTCAGAGGAAACCTACTGATTAAACAATCCGTTCCCCACTTTCCGCCGAGTTCTGGAGTCATTGCGTGCTAAGTGGCGGAACTCAAAAATGAAGCATGTAACTTCTTATTTTGAATAAAATTATTTGACTCTTGACTCAACGCCGCACCTTGCCTCGACACCAGAGCGGAGAATAATAAATATAAATTTAAATAAATATTTCATTTCCTCGCGTGGGGATTGAACCTACGAGTCAGAGTCGCCCACTGAGGCGTCTGAACCAATTTCAAAAGAAGGTAGGTCAATGGTAATATGATTTATAAAAATTGAGAAATTTAACTTTGTAAGCACAAATTTGTACAAAATGAACTTTTTAAAAAACTGATTGTTGAATATATACATATTTGTAATGTTTTTTATTCTATGATATATCTATAAATTTTCATTTATCAATTTTCATAATTATATATATGCAACTACAATGTGATAATTACCCTTAGTGGAAAGTGCCCTATAGGTTTTGAGAACGATTCTTGCAAAACGATGCATAATCGCTTGTATCTTTTGATTGCGTTGATTTAGAAACCTATAGTTGATAATATTTTTTTTTGTTTTTTAGTCCCAGATGACCCAGAACAACCTTATATGCCAGAAGCGTTAACTAATACGCAGTGGAACAACCCAGCTTGGAGTGTACCGCCGGTAAATTATGTTATATTGATATTTTTTTACTGTCTTTATTATAATTTTCACTCACACGATATATTGTGATATAATTTTATCTAATTTATATTATTCTTTTTTATTTTAAAAATTTGTACTTCACGCTGTATTCCGCGTATAGCAGAGTAGGCAGGGGGAATCTAGTGTTAAGGTAGCCTGTTCTTGAGTGGCAGAATTCAATGCTGCGCATTGTCTTGTTACCGAGACGGTACCGAGAGTGAGGAAATTAAAATATTAAATAATTAATCTATACTAATATAATAAAGCGGAAGAGTTTGTTTGTTTGTTTGTTTGTTTGTTTGAACGCTAAGATCTCTGGATCTACTGG